>CM022302.1:559419440-559722209 GCA_011799875.1 Thinopyrum elongatum
ACTCTGAAGAGGTTGAAAATTGGCATGATATCATCATTTCACCCACATAGCATGTGCTAAAAAGTTGAGAGGGTTACGGCAAAAACTGGATGCACTTCGTGTACAAAATGGACAATCGCTTTCGAAGTATCAGGGTTTCGGACGAAAACTCATCTGTTACAAAGGGATTTCATTTTTTTGAACTTATTTGAACTCCAGACTTTTTGTGTGCTCAAAATGAACCATTCAAAGCCACATCAGCAATTTTCAACCCTTTCTGACTTCATCTGTTATTTTTCATGCATTTACTGATTTTTTTGAGCTAAATGACCCTGAAATTGAAAAGCACTTCAAATGAACTCTGAAGAGGTTGAAAATTGGCATGATATGATCATTTCACCCACATAGCATGTGCTAAAAAGTTGAGAGGGTTACGGCAAAAACTGGATGCACTTCGTGTACAAAATGGACAATCTCTTTCGAAGTATCAGGGTTTCGGACGAAAACTCATCTGTTACAAAGGGATTTCATTTTTTTGAACTTATTTGAACTCCAGACTTTTTGTGTGCTCAAAATGAACCATTCAAAGCCACATCATCAATTTTCAACCCTTTCTGACTTCATCTGTTATTTTTCATGCATTTATTGATTTTTTTGAGCTAAATGACCCTGAAATTGAAAAGCACTTCAAATGAACTTTGAAGAGGTTGAAAATTGGCATGATATCATCATTTCACCCACATAGCATGTGCTAAAAAGTTGAGAGGGTTTCGGCAAAAACTGGATGAACTTCGTGTACAAAATGGACAATCTCTTTCGAAGTATCAGGGTTTTAGTTGAAAACTCATCTGTTACAAAGGGATTTCATTTTTTTGAACTTATTTGAACTCCAGACTTTTTGTGTGCTCAAAATGAACCATTCAAAGCCACATCATCAATTTTTAACCCTTTCTGACTTCATCTGTTATTTTTCATGCATTTACTGATTTTTTTGAGCTAAATGACCCTGAAATTGAAAAGCACTTCAAATGAACTCTGAAGAGGTTGAAAATTGGCATGATATCATCATTTCACCCACATAGCATGTGCTAAAAAGTTGAGAGGGTTACGGCAAAAACTGGATGCACTTCGTGTACAAAATGGACAATCTCTTTCGAAGTATCAGGGTTTCAGACGAAAACTCATCTGTTACAAAGGGATTTCATTTTTTTGAACTTATTTGAACTCCAGACTTTTTGTGTGCTCAAAATGAACAATTCAAAGCCACATCATCAATTTTCAACCCTTTCTGACTTCATCTGTCTTCACTTTTTCTTCGCTTGTGTCCTTTGCTTACTGCGCCGTAACAATGGATATTCTTCATCGCTTAACAGGGTGCTTGGGTCAGCCTTGACTTTGAAGGGAGGAATTTCATGAAACTTTTCATAATCTTCAGACATGTCTGTCTTACCCTCCACTCCCACGATGTCTCTTTTCTCTGAAAGAACTATGTGGCACTTTGGCTCATCGTATGATGTATTTGCTTCCTTATATTTTCTTTTTCTCGGTTTGGTAGACATGTCCTTCAGATAGAAAACCTGCGCCACATCATTGGCTTGGACGAATGGTTCATCTGTGTACCCAAGATTGTTCAGATCCACTGTTGTCATTCCGTAATGTGGCTCTATCTGTACCCCGCCCCCTGACAGATTGACCCATTTGCACTTAAACAAAGGGACCTTAAAATCATGTCCGTAGTCAAGTTCCCATATGTCCACTATGTAACCATAATATGTGTCCTTTCCCCTCTTGGTTGCTGCATCAAAGCGGACACCGCTGTTTTGGTTGGTGCTCTTTTGATCTTGGGCGATCATGTAAAATGTATTCCCATTTATCTCGTATCCTTTGTAAGTCAATACAGTCGAAGATGGTCCCCTGGACAACGAGTACAGCTTATCAGAAACAGTGTTGTCACCTCTGAGACGTGTTTCCAACCAACTACCGAAAGTCCTGATGTGTTCACATGTAATCCAGTCGTCACACTGCTCCGGGTGTTTGGAGCGCAGAATGTTCTTGTGTTCATCGACATACGGGGTCACCAAGGTAGAGTTCTGTAGAACTGTGTAGTGTGCTTGAGACCAAGAATGCCCGTCCCTGCATATTATTGAGTCCCCTCCTAGCGTGCCTTTTCCAGCCAGTCTCCCCTCATACCGCGATTGAGGGAGACCAATCTTCTTAAGGTCAGGAATGAAGTCAACACAAAACCCAATGACATCCTCTGTTTGATGGCCCATGGAGATGCTTCCTTCTGGCCTAGCGCGGTTACGGACATATTTCTTTAGGACTCCCATGAACCTCTCAAAGGGGAACATATTGTGTAGAAATACGGGGCCCAGAACGACAATCTCGTCGACTAGATGAACTAGGATGTGCGTCATGATATTGAAGAAGGATGGTGGGAACACCAGCTCGAAACTGACAAGACATTGCGCCGCATCACTCCTTAGCCTTGGTATGATTTCTGGATCGATCACCTTCTGAGAGATTGCATTGAGGAATGCACATAGCTTCACAATGGCTAATCGAACGTTTTCCGGTAGAAGCCCCCTCAATGCAACCGGAAGCAGTTGCGTCATAATCACGTGGCAGTCATGAGACTTTAGGTTCTGGAACTTTTTCTCTGCCATATTTATTATTCCCTTTATATTCAACGAGAAGCCAGACGGGACCTTCATACTGAGCAGGCATTCAAAGAAGATTTCCTTCTCTTCTTTGGTAAGAGCGTAGCTGGCAGGACCTTCATACTGCTTTGGAGGCATGCCGTCTTTTTCGTGCCAACGTTGCAGGTCCTCCCGTGCCTCCAGTGTATCTTTTGTCTTTCCATACACGCCCAAGAAGCCTAGCAGGTTCACGCAAAGGTTCTTTGTCACGTGCATCACGTCAATTGAAGAGCGGACCTCTAGGTCTTTCCAGTAGGGTAGGTCCCAAAATATAGATTTCTTCTTCCACATGGGAGCGCGTCCCTCAGCGTCATTCGAAACAGATAGTCCGCCAGGACCCTTTCCAAAGATTACGTGTAAATCATTGACCATAGCAAGTACGTGATCACCGGTACACATGGCGGGTTTCTTCCGGTGATCTGCCTCGCCTTTGAAATGCTTGCCTTTCTTTCGACATTGATGGTTGGTCGGAAGAAATCGACGATGCCCCAGGTACACATTCTTCCTGCATTTGTCCAGGTATATACTTTCGGTGTCAGCTAAACAGTGCGTGCATGCGTGGTATCCCTTGTTTGTCTGTCCTGAAAGGTTACTGAGAGCAGGCCAATCATTGATGGTTACAAACAGCAATGCATGCAGGTCAAATTCCTCCTGTCTGTGCTCATCCCATACACGTACATCGTTTCCATTCCACAGCTATAAAAGTTCTTCAACTAATGGCCTTAGGTACACATCAATGTCATTGCCGGGTTGCTTAGGGCCTTGTATGAGTACTGGCATCATAATGAACTTCCGCTTCATGCACAACCAAGGAGGAAGGTTATCGATACATAGAGTCACGGGCCAGGTGCTGTGATTGCTGCTCTGCTCCCCGAAAGGATTAATGCCATCCGCGCTTAAAGCAAACCATACGTTCCTTGGGTCACCTGCAAACTCAGCCCGGTACTTTCTCTCGATTTTTCTCCACTGCGACCCGTCAGCGGGTGCTCTCAATTTCCCGTCTTTCTTACGGTCCTCTCTGTGCCATCACATCAACTTGGCATGCTCTTTGTTTCTGAACAGACGTTTCAACCGTGGAATTATAGGAGCATACCACATCACCTTGGCAGGAACCCTCTTCCTAGGGGGCTCGCCGTCAACATCACTAGGGTCATCTCGTCTGATCTTATACCGCAATGCACCGCATACCGGGCATGCGTTCAAATCCTCGTATGCACCGCGGTACAGGATGCAGTCATTAGGGCATGCATGTATCTTCTGCACCTCCAATCCTAGAGGGCATACGACCTTCTTTGCTGCGTACGTACTGTCGGGCAATTCGTTATCCTTTGGAAGCTTCTTCTTCAATATTTTCAGTAGCTTCTCAAATCCTTTTGTCAGGCACAACATTCTCTGCCTTCCACTGCAGCAATTCCAGTATGGTACCGAGCTTTGTGTTGCCATCTTCGCACTTGGGGTACAACCCTTTTGGTGATCCTCTAACATGCGATCAAATTTCAGCTTCTCCTTTTCACTTTCGCACTGTCTCCTTGCATCAACAATGACCCGGCGGAGATCATCATCAGGCACATCGTCTGGTTCCTCTTGATCTTCAGCTTCCCCCGTTGCAGCATCACCGTATACAGGGGGCACATAGTTGTCATCGTCCTCTTCTTCTTCGCTGTCTTCCATCATAACCCCTATTTCTCCGTGCCTAGTCCAAACATTATAGTGTGGCATGAAACCCTTCTCAAGCTGGTGGGTGTGAAGGATTTTCCGGTCAGAGTAAGACTTCGTATTCCCACATATAGGGCATGGACAACACATAAAACCATTCTGCTTGTTTGCCTCAGCCACTTCGAGAAAATTATGCACGCCCTTAATGTACTCGGAGGTGCGTCTGTCACCGTACATCCATTGCCGGTTCATCTGCGTGCATTATATATAATTAAGTGTGTAAAAAACCATTACAAAACATCATGAATAGATAAGTGACCAAATTAATAGAAGTTCATCATCACATTAAAACCAAAGTACATACATAGTTCTCATTGAACAACATATAGCTCTCCAGAGCATCTAATTAAACCATACATTGAAACTATGTAAAACATTTCAATGCAACAACAAATGCGATCATAATCGCAACCAAGGTAACTATTGATCCAACGGCATAATGATACCAAGCCTCGGTATGAATGACATATTTTCTATACTTTCTAATCTTGAAGCGCATTGCATCCATCTTGATCTTGTGATCATCGATGACATCCGCAACATGCAACTCCAATATCATCTTCTCCTCCTCAATTTTTTTCAATTTTTCCTTCAAGTAATTGTTTTCTTTTTCAACTAAATTTAACCTCTCGACAATAGGATCGGTTGGAATTTCCGGTTCACATACCTCCTAGATAAAAAAATCTATGTCACGTTGGTCGGCATAATTGTCATAAACAATAAATGAACCAAATAGTTATAAAATATAATATATACCACATCCGAATCATAGACAGGACGAGGGCCGACGGGGGCGGATACCAAAACCATCGCACTATATAATAACAAACAATAATAAAAGTAAGAAAATTAGACAAGTATCTATCTAAATCATATAAGTAAGAATTTTTTTTCTTTTAGAAATAAGATAAGAACAAGAGGCTCACCACGGTTATGCCGGCGACGAGATCAGCGCGGGCGATCGACGGCGGTGAAGACGGGGACGGGACGTGGCGGACCGCTAAACCTAGACAAATCTTGAGGAAAATGGAGCTTGAATGTTGAGTTTGGAGAGGAGAAAGCTTAAGTAGTGTTGCTCGGGCATTTCATCGAACACCTCATGTGCATAGGAGGTGAGCTAGAGCACCACAAATCCCTCCCCTCGCCGGCCAAAAAAAATAGAGCAGTGGAGTGCTCTGCTCGCGGGCGAGGGGTATATATATAGGCACAACATTGGTCCCAGTTCGTGGTTGGAACCGGGACTAAAGGTCACCCTTTGGTCCCGGTTCCAGCCACGAACCGGGACCAATGGATGCGGGCCAGGAGCGAGGCCAATTGGTCCCGGTTCGTGTCTGGAACCGGGACCAAAGGGTCCAGACGAACCGGGACCAATGCCCCACGAGCCCCGGCCGGCCCCCTGGGCGCACGAACCGGGACGTATGCCCCCATGTGTCCCGGTTCCTGACTGAACTGGGACTAATGGGCTGGGCTGGCCTGGACCAAAGCCCTATTTTCTACTAGTGTACAAAGGAGTACTACGCGTTGGTGCATTACGTGAAGCGGATTAGCACGTTGAACTTGAACGCGTTCACTTTGCAAACTTGTTTGACGGAGATTGGTAAAGTTATGCAGGACGGCCGTGTGAGGCATTGGCCATGTGGCAACCTAGCCCTAATCCAGGTATGGTATTAATTAATGCTATTTAATATTCATTCATGCTATGCGTTTGTAATTTATTTTGTCATTTGTTTTGTAGTACTTATATTGGGAGAAGGTGCAGCCAACCACCGGCCCCAAATATGACCCATTGTCGTTGCAAAGTCCCCTAATGAAAAACTGGACAGAATCTAGAGCGGAGAAACGATACAAGTACGACCTGGACAATGGTCGTGGTCATGGATTGGTAATATTCTAATGTATATTTAACTATATGTTGATGGTCCATTCAAATTGTTATGTACTTAATTGCATGAAATACTGACTTTGCAGATAGATGACTGCATTACGAACGAGTATAGAATGAAAAAACTTGCAGATCAACATGCTGAAAGCAGTAAGAAACCTAGTAGCCGAAAGTCATCCGTCTTGGGAAAGAGAAAAGTGGATACTGTGTCCGAGGTCCCCGCTAACCTAAAGCCTTTTATGGGCCGGATTATGAATGATACGAAGGAAATTCGTAAGGAATTGGTTCGTATGTCGGAGTTATGCGCACAGGTAACAATTGGGCAATTCTGGTATGCACTCTATTAAAATCGTGAACTTGACGAAAAATTATAACATGTTGCTGTGCTTACTTTTGCAGAGATTGTTAGAGAAAATGAATAAAACAGGTGTTCGGTACAAACCAGGGACCATGGCAGAGGAGGAAGAAAATCTGTTTGGACAGAATAGTGAATCCAGGTATGATAACAAGTATCCTGATAAAGAATTTCCGTACGATGACATACACACCTAATGGCCCAAATGGCAGTGGGAATTATGATTTGAATTCTGAAGGAGGGGATTCGTTCAAACTCAGTACTGGTCACTTGAGTAGCTATAAGGGTGACAAGGATGATCCTATAGATGTCCGAGAGCAGTCGGAAAAAAAGAGGCATCATCTTTAAGAACAGATGAAATTGCATCAACGAGGAGATGGGCAGTGGAACCAAATGAGCAAGAAGTGTCACAGGATAAACAACAAAAGTACGTTAAAGAAACGTATACACATACTTAGGATTCGTAGGACAATTGTTCTTGAGATGACCTTTTGTTCTGCATAAACTGCATAGGTGTTCAGGAGGTTTCTCATTGAAACATTTAGGTCTACCATTTTTAGTCACGCCAAGTTCCTTACCACGGCCTTTGTTATTCTGCTCTTTGGATGCTCCTTTCGTAGTGACTTTCTGTGGATCACCAACAAAAACATGATCTCGATCCGGCACAAAAGCATCGTCATGCGCAACCCTATGCTGTCTCATATATTCTTTCTCCTCAACGTCCTTGTTTGCTATTACATCCTCTAGAACAGCCTTCAGTTTGTCAAATAGAAATGGTCTATGACATGCCGAATGAGATGCTTCCGCAGACAAAATAGTCAACTCATTGTACTTAGTTCTCTCCTCAGTACCTGCCCATCCCCATGCAAAGAGATCGCTAGTGCGCTTCACGGGCAGTCCACCACTTGCATTTTTGGTGAATCTTCGCAGCACTAAGCACTTAGGTAAGTCCTTCACGTTCAACCTGGCCAAAACATAAAGAACATGCTTGCATGGGAGACCTTTACGATTCATACTATCACAACTACACTTCACTGTTTCTTCTGAGTTAGTAGGTGTATAGTCCACTTTGAATCTCAGTTGGCTGTTATTTTTCCATGCCACTATGAATCTCTGACTGACGGCTCCACTAAGTCTATCTATGATCTCAAGATCCGCTGCCTTCTTCATTTCTTGCTGCAAGAGGTAAAATTCACCGCAGTGAAGTCACGGGCAGTGGCTTTCTCAATGTATTTGAACTCGTCGAGTACTTCTACCGGGAGTGTCTGTGTGGCCATGCAGTCGTCGTACGACTCATTTTCACGGAGCCAAACAATGCAGTTCTCATAATGCACAACCATATCAACAATTCTCATGCCAGAGTCAAGATGCATATGAAGGCAAGAGTTCAGACTCTCGCTCCTCTGGTTACTCCGCATACCAAGGAAGAACCCACCGGTGAGATATGACGCAGCCCAAAGCCTTTTCTTCCTGTACATCCTACGCAACCATGTTTCAGTTTTCTCCGACTCCCATTTAGCTTTAAAAGCTGCCCATCTCGCCTCAAACTCATCATGTGTAGTAGCATAGTAAATAAGAGACCTGAACTCCTTAAGGGACTTGTGGTGAAGGTGTTTCTGCATGTTCTTCTCTATATGCCACGAACAAAGTCGATGCCACACGTCAGTAAGGACCTTCCTGATGGCCCTTATCATGGCTGCGTCTCCGTCAGTAATTACAGACCTCGACTTCTTCTGACAGTGAGCTCTCAAGAAGGTCTGCAACACCCAAACATATGTATCTTCGGTGTCATCTGACACAACAGCACAACCGAACACAGTGGTGCAACGATGATTGTTTAGACCAACAAAAGGTATGAATGGCATTCCGTACCTATTCATCTTATACGTGCAATCAAAGACGGTTACATCACCGAAGTCAAGGTAATCCCGACGTGACTGAGAATCACACCAGAACAGGTTCTTAAGCTTGCCTTCTGTGTCAATAGTTTGTTCAAAGAAAAAGTCTGGATCCCTTGCCTTTCTGGTCATCATGATCCCATTCGTAGTGTCCGCATCACCCTTTGCTAGCACCTTCATTTTCTCCCTATAGCACATGTTATAAAGCTTCCTCCTCCCGAAACCAGCCCTTGCATATGATCCATACCTACTAACGAAGTTGTCATAAATCATATGTTTTCTGATCCCAGCACTTGCCACTGCTAAGATCTCAAGCTTCTGATATTCCTTTATCTGATTATGAGACCAGAGATATGTAACTTCATCCGATCTAGCAAGAATGTGACTATGATCATCGCTGAAACTATTGACATACCAAATGGAGCGCTCTCTATCAAGCTTCACAGTTAGATGAACCTCGCAATAACACCGACTCTCCGCTCTCAGCCTACGCTTCCTCCCTTCCATGGTACAAAACTTGGCCTGTCGTTTCCCAGCCCTCGAACAGAGAAACCTCCTCAAGCGCTTAGGTGCGTCGACACCCTTCACGTATTTCAAGTTGTCTCTCCTAATGCTGAATCCATGCTTTTTTGCATAGTCGTTATAGAAATCATATGCCTCCACTTCTGACCTGAACGTCGTGGCCATCACCATCCAATGCCTGTCCAGTGAGTCTTGCTGGTATTCATCATACCCAATGTCAAAATTGCACTCATCACCATTGGCATCGTCATCGTTTTCGCACGGGCCACCAACGTCTCCCTGAAAAAAAATACAAACAACCTTATATGTCAGTAAGTTGTTGTATGAGGACTATCATATATATTCACTTTGCACTACTTACTTTGCTCGAGCTGTCATTATAAGATGCATCGACATCATTTTGGTCATTGGCATCATCGAATATATTCCACTCATAGTACCCTTCCACATCCATCTGAGCAAATTTTAAATATGATATGTAAGATTTGATGCGTTTGTCATGTCACTTTAAACTAACCTGCATAATTTTAAACTTACATGGCTACCGCTTTCAGCATATGAATCATCTACATCCATATCCTCATTGTCATCATCCCCACCTACCTGTGCAAAGTCAAACAAGTACATGTTAGTGTCATCGCGGTTGCTTGTATTTACTATGCTTGACAACATGCAGACCACTTACATTGCCACTGTAAGACTCATCCAAAATCATATAATTTTCCCCGCCATGTTCGTCTACATCCAATGACAATGATCCGTCCTCGTTATCGCCATCATCACCATCATATCCAATTTTCGCCTCCATCTATACACGTTTATATATAATCAAAGATCCATTCAAACAGCACGTAACATCGTCGCAACTAAAATCCGTTTTTAAATCACTATGGCAAGGGCTCGCGTACCTCGTTGCCACCGTCAGACATGACAAAAGCATTGATATTGGCCGGTGGCGAAGGTTTGAGGACGAACAGCACGCCGAGCGGACGACGGCGGCGGCGTCTGCCCGACCTCGGCGATTGTCGGCGTCGACTACGCGCACAACGCGTCGAGATTACTGGGTGCTGCTGGCAACTATATTTCCCCATCGGCCAAGTACCACCGGAGATGGCAGAGGCGGTGGTAGAGGCGAGGGGAAAATAGGGTTCGCCCGATCAAGCGTCTTTTTTTTTCAAACGACACGGGCGTACACAGCGGGCGGGCGGGCGTACGCGACCGGCCCGTACGGCGATGCGGGCGGGCGTACGGCGGGCGCGTATTCTAATACGCCGTGCGAAATGACCCCCTGCCCTTTATACGTTTTAGGGGGGGGGGTGTACCGAAGCGCACCTCTTGTAGGATATACCATTTCTTTTCATGTTCTGTAGCCATTCTTATGAATGAAGGGAAAGTGAATTGCAGTGGCGAAGACAGGGGGACTAGCAGGGGCTGGCCCCCCCTAATGTCACTGGTTTAGGCCTAATACTAGTGTAAACATTGACTTTTTTGCTGTTAAAACAATGCATTTTAATGATCTGGCCCTCCCAAACAAGATTTAGCAACGTTTGGCCCTCCCAATTTGATTTTCCTGGCTCCGCCACTGGTGAATTGTGCTGCAAGACAAATAATGTTGTTGCGCCTAACAGCATAGATGAAAAAATGCATGTTGTCAAATTTGAGAAAATTGATAAGGGAAAACAGAGGAGGAAGTGCAATACATCACGATTTATATTGTGCCTTGTGAAGGAGAGTTTACTATTCTGCTCGCTGTTAATGAAGTTTAGTTCAGTGTGTGTATTTATCATTCTTGATATGTACGATAGGGTTAGGGGTTCTCACTTCTCAACTTCCAGATACTGGTCAGGTACTTGGATCACCTTCATTATCACCTTAATGGGTCTTGAGAAAACGCTCCCTTCCACCCTGAGAAAGATTGCGGAGCTTGTTGACTCAGTCCACCAAAGTTATCAAACTCTCACTAGTAGAAAACAGGGCTTTGGTCCAGGCCGGGCCAGCCCATTAGTCCCGGTTCAGTCACGAACCGGGACCCACGGGGGCATAGGTCCCAGTTCGTGAGGCCAGGTGGCCGGCCGGGCCTCGTGGGGCATTGGTCCCGGTTCGTCTGGACCCTTTGGTCCCGGTTTCAGCCATGAACCGGGACCAATGGGCCTCACTCCTGGCTCACAACCATTGGTCCCGGTTCGTGGATGGAAACGGGACCAAAGGGGGTCCTTTAGTCCTGGTTCCAGCCACGAACCGGGACCAATGAGATGCCTATATATACCCCCTCGCCCGCGAGCAGAGCAGTGGAGTGCTCTGTTTTTTGGGCCGGCCGTGGGAGGGCTTTGTGGTGCTCTAGCTCACCTCCTATGCACATGAGGTGTTCGATGAAATGCCCGAGCCACACTTAAGCTTTCTCCTCTCGAAGCTCCTTGTCGAAGCTCCATTTTCCTCGAGATTTGTCTAGATTTGGCGGTCCATCCTCACCGCCGTCGATCGCCCGCGCCGATCTCATCGCCGGCACCACCGTGGTGAGCCTCTTGGTCTTATCTTCTTTGTAAAAGAAAAAAGTTCTTACTTGTATGATTAAGATAGATACTTGTGTAATTTTCTTACTTTTATTATTGTTTGTTATTATATAGTGCGATGGTTTTGGTATCCGCCTCCGTCGGTCCTCGTCCTGTCTATGATTCGGATGTGGTATATATTATATTTTATAACTATTTGGTTCATTTAGTGTTTATGACAATTATGCCGACCAACGTGACATAGATTTTTTTTATCTAGGAGGTATGTGAACCGGAAATTCCAACCGACCCTATTGTTGAGAGGTTAAATTTAGTTGAAGAAGAAAATAATTACTTGAAGGAAAAATTGAAAAAAATTGAGGAGGAGAAGATGATATTGGAGTTGCATGTTGCGGATGTCGTCGATGATCACAAGATGAAGATGGATAAAATGCGCTTGAAGATTAGAAAGATGAAAAAATATGCCATTCATACCGAGGCTTGGTATCATTATGCCGTTGGATCAATTGTTACCTTAGTTGCGATTATGATCGCATTTGTTGTTGCATTGAAATGTTTTACATAGTTTCAATGTATGGTTTAATTAGATGCTCTGGAGAGCTATATGTTGTTCAATGAGAACTATGTATGTACTTTGGTTTTAATGTGATGATGAACTTCTATTAATTAATTAGGTCACTTCTGTATTCATGATGTTCTATAATGGTTTTTGACACACTTAATTATATATAATACACGCAGATGAACCGGCAATGGATGTACGGTGACAGGCGCACCTCCGAGTACATTAAGGGCGTGCATAATTTTCTCGAAGTGGCTGAGGCAAACAAGCAGAATGGTTTTATGTGTTGTCCATGCCCTATATGTGGGAATACGAAGTCTTACTCTGACTCGAAAACCCTTCACACCCACCTGCTTTATAAGGGTTTCATGCCACACTATAATGTTTGGACCAAGCACGGAGAAAGAGGGGTTTTGATGGAAGACAGCGAAGAAGAAGAGGATGATGACAACTATGTGCCCCCTGAATACGGTGATGCTACAACGGGGGAAGCTGAAGATCAAGAGGAACCAGACAATGTGCCCGATGATGATCTTCACCAGGTCATTGTTGATGCAAAGAGACAATGCGAAAGTGAGAAGGAGAAGCTGAAGTTCGATCGCATGTTAGAGGATCACAAAAAAGGGTTGTACCCAAATTGCGAAGATGGCAACACAAAGCTCGGTACCACACTGGAGTTGCTGCAGTGGAAGGCAGAGAATGGTGTACCTGACAAAGGATTTGAGAAGCTACTGAAAATATTGAAGAAGAACCTTCCAAAGGATAACGAATTGCCCGACAGTACCTACGCAGCAAAGAAGGTTGTATGCCCTCTAGGTTTGGAGGTGTAGAAGATACATGCATGCCCTAATGACAACATCCTCTACCACGGTGCGTACGAGGATTTGAATGCATGCCCGGTATGCGGTGCATTGCGGTATAAGATCAGACGAGATGACCCTGGTGATGTTGACGGCGAGCGCCCCAGGAAGAGGGTTCCTGCCAAGGTGATGTGGTATGCTCCTATAATACCACGGTTGAAACGTCTGTTCAGAAACAAAGAGCATGCCAAGTTGATGCGATGGCACAGAGAGGACCGTAAGAAAGACGGGAAGTTGAGAGTACCCGCTGACGGGTGCAGTGGAGAAAAATTGAGAGAAAGTACTGGGAGGACTTTGCAGGTGACGCAAGGAATGTATGATTTGGTTTAAGCGCAGATGGCATTAATCCTTTTGGGGAGCAGAGCAGCAATCACAGCACCTGGCTCGTGACTCTATGTATCTATAACCTTTCTCCTTGGTTGTGCATGAAGCGGAAGTTCATTATGATGCCAGTTCTCATCCAAGGCCCTAAGCAACCCGGCAACGACATTGATGTGTACCTAAGGCCATTAGTTGAAGAACTTTTACAGTTGTGGAATGGAAACGGTGGACATGTGTGGGATGAGCACAAACAACAGGAATTTGACCTGCATGCGTTGCTGTTTGTAACCATCAATGATTGGCCTGCTCTCAGTAACCTTTCAGGACAGACAAACAAGGGATACCACGCATGCACGCACTGTTTAGATGACACTGAAAGTATATACCTGGACAAATGCAGGAAGAATGTGTACCTGGGGCATCGTCGATTTCTTCCGACCAACCATCAATGTCGAAAGAAAGGCAATCATTTCAAAGGCGAGGCAGATCACCGGAAGAAGCCCGCCATCCGTACCGGTGGTCACATACTTGCTATGGTCAATGATTTACAAGTAATCTTTGGAAAGGGTCCCGGCGGACTATCTGTTCCGAATGACGCTGAGGGACGCGCACCCATGTGGAAGAAGAAATCTATATTTTGGGACCTACCCTACTAGAAAGATCTAGAGGTCCGCTCTTCAATCGACGTGATGCACGTGACGAAGAATCTTTGCGTGAACCTGCTAGGCTTCTTGGGCGTGTATGGGAAGACAAAAGATACACCGGAGGCACGGGAGGACCAGCAACGTGTGCACGAAAAAGACGGCATGCCTCCAAAGCAGTATGAAGGTCCTGCCAGCTACGCTCTTACCAAAGAAGAGAAGGAAATCTTCTTTGAATGCCTGCTCTTTATGAAGGTACCATCTGGCTTCTCGTCGAATATAAAGGGAATAATAAATATGCCAGAGAAAAAGTTCCAGAACCTAAAGTCTCATGACTGCCACGTGATTATGACGCAACTGCTTTCGGTTGCATTGAGGGGGCTTCTACCGGAAAACGTTCGATTAGCCATTGTGAAGCTATGTTCATTCCTTAATGCAATCTCTCAGAAGGTGATCGATCCAGAATCCTACCAAGGTTAAGGAGTGATGTGGCGCAATGTCTTGTCAGTTTTGAGCTGGTGTTCCCACCATCCTTCTTCAATATCATGACGCACGTCCTAGTTCATCTAGTCGACGAGATTGTTGTTCTGGGCCCTGTATTTCTACACAATATGTTCCCCTTTGAGAGGTTCATGGGAGTCCTAAAGAAATATGTCTGTAACCGCGCTAGGCCAGAAGGAAGCATCTCCATGGGCCATCAAACAGAGGATGTCATTGGGTTTTGTGTTGACTTCTTTCCTGACCTTAAGAAGATTGGTCTCCCTCAATCGTGGTATGAGGGGAGACTGACTGGAAAAGGCACGCTAGGAGGGGACTCAATAATATGTAGGGACAGGCATTCTTGGTCTCAAGCACACTACACAGTTCTACAGAACTCTACCTTGGTGACCCCGTATGTCGATGAACACAAGAACATTCTGTGCTCCAAACACCCGGAATAGTGTGACGACTGGATTACATGTGAACACATCAGGACTTTCGGCAGTTGGTTGCAAACACGTCTCAGGGGTGACAACACTATTTCTGATGAGCTGTACTCGTTGTCCAGGGGACCATCTTCGACTGTATTGACTTACAAAGGGTACGAGATAAATGGGAATACATTTTACACGATCGCCCAAGATCAAAAGAGCACCAACCAAAACAGCGGTGTCCGCTTTGATGCAGCAACCAAGAGGGGAAAGGACACATATTATGGTTACATAGTGGACATATGGGAACTTGACTACGGACATGATTTTAAGGTCCCTTTGTTTCAGTGCAAATGGGTCAATCTGTCAGGAGGCGGGGTACAGGTAGACCCACAGTACGGAATGACAACATTGGATCTGAACAATCTTGGGTACACAGATGAACCATTCGTCCTAGCCAATGATGTGGCGCAGGTTTTCTATGTGAAGGACATGTCTACCAAACCGAGAAAAAGAAAAGATAAGGAAGCGAATACATCATACGATGAACCAAAGCGCCACATAGTTCTTTCAGGAAAAAGAGACATCGTGGGATTGGAGGGCAAGACAGACATGTCTGAAGATTATGAAAAGTTTCATGAAATTCCTGCCTTCAAAGTCAAGGCCGACCCAAGCACCCTGTTAAACGATGAAGATTATCCATGGTTAAGGTGCAATAAGCAAAGGACACAAGCGAAGAAAAAGTGAAGACTTTTTTTCCATAACTATTATGATGATGCCTTTGATCTAGAATATCACTGCAGTTACATGTGAAGAAATGAAATGCCTTTTGTAACAGATGAGTTTCCGTATGAAACCCTGATACTTCGAAAGAGATTGTCCATTTTGTACACGAAGTGCATCCAGTTTTTGCCATAACCCTCTCAACTTTTTAGCACATGCTATGTGGGTGAAATGATGATACCATGCCAACTTTCAACCTCTTCAGAATTTTTTTTGTTTGAAACTTTAATAGCAAACTAAAATAACAAAATCTGTTTTTGATTAAAACAGACATTTCAAATAACCTAAAAATTACCAAATTAAATTTAATAATAAAACACAGTAATATTAAATAGCAGGAAAAACAATTACTCAAAAATCTATTTTTATAGTAAAGTTATTCACATAAATTTCAAAAAATTCAAATTTAAACTATTCAAATTGGAAAACTAATGGCACTAATAGAAAGTTTATAATTTTTATTACCTAAAAGCAAAAAGAATCACTGAAAAAAGTAAATATTTTGCTGTAAGTAGAAACAAAATAAAATAAATAAAGCAAAAAAGAAAACAAAAAAACTGGAAAAAAAATATAAAAAAATGCCACCTACTGAGCCACCACGGCCTGAATACGACTAGAAACCCAACCATGGGCCAGGATTCAGGCCCGCAGCAGGCCCAGTAGGACCACAGGCAAGAGTGACAGATTAGGCCCGAAAGCCTGCAATTGAGAGGAGCTCGAGAGGGTGGGCGCAGCAGTGCTTATAAACCACTCTTGAGCTCTCTCAACTAGCGAGGTGGGACTAAACATCCCACCGCACCGCGCCAGCGCAAGGCCTTTGGTCCCTGTTGGTAGCACCAACCGGGACGAAAGGGGTGCATTGGTACCGGTTCGTGGCACCAACCGGGACCAATGCCCCCAACCGGTACCAATGTCCCCCTTTAGTCCCGGTTGGTGCCACAAACCGGGACCAAAGGTCTCTGTTTCCCGTCCTTTGGGCTGCTGAAAACTGACCTTTGGTCCCGGTTCGTGGCACCAACTGGGACTAAAGGGGGGCATTGGTCCCGGTTGGTTCCACGAACCAGCACCAATGCTTCGTCTATAAGGAGCACTTGTCAAAATTTTCATTCAGTTCATCTTCGATCCCTCCAATGACGCCGCCAGGCTGCCCCTCTGCCCCGCCATCGCCGTCGTCGCCCTGCCTTCGACAACGTCGCCGCGCCGCCCCTGCCTCCGACGCCGTCGCCGCGCGCGCCCCTACCCGCGACGCAGTCACCGCGCCGCCCCTGCCCCGAGCCCTCGTCGCCGCGCAGCCCCTGCCCCGCACCGTCACCGCTCCCGCGCCGTCACCGCTCCGGTCCGCGCCGCCCCGCGCTACGGTCCGATGTTCATATACATTTTTTTTCATATACATTTTTTTTCATATGATTTTGTTAGATGATGTTGATGATAGATATGATGATGTTGATGATAGATGATGTATGCTTTTTTTGTTCATATGATGATTTTTTTTCATATATGTATTAATTTTTTTATTTAGGTTGTTAGTAGATATCGATTTTAGGTTAGTGCATTTTAGGTTAGTTGATTTAGTGCATTTTATTTTAGTTGTACTGTTAGTGCATTTTAGGTTAGTAGATTTTAGGTTAGTGGAGATGAAAAAGGAAAATAAGGAAAAAGAAGAAAAGAGGAAGAAGGAAGAAGGAAGAAGAAGAAAAAGAAGGAGAGGAAAAAGGAAAATAAGAATAAGAAGAGGAAGAAGGAGAAGAAGAGGAGAGGAAGAAGAGGAGAAAAAATAAGAAGAGGAAGAAGAAGAAAAAAAAAGAGGAGAAGAAGAAGGAATACAGGAGAAGAAGAAAAATAGAATAATATAAGCTAAAATCGATTCCTTCTTCTTCTCCTCTATTCCTTCTTCTTCTCCTCTTTTTTTTTCTTCTTCTATTTTTTCTTCTTCTCCTCTATTCCTTCTTCTTCTCCTCTTTTTCTTCTTCTTCTTCTTCTTCTTCTTCTTCTGCTTCTTATTTTTTATCGGGAATGAGGGTGTCGAGGATCGCCGAGCGGTCGAGGGTCGGGAACTAGGGTAGAGGGTCGAGGGTCGCCGAGTGGTCGAGGGTCGGGAACTAGGGTAGAGGGTCGAGGATCGCCGAGGGGTCGAGGGTCGAGGGTCGGGAACTAGGGTAGAGGGTCGAGGGTCGCCGAGGGATCACCCCAAACCCTAGAAGCGTTATCGAGGCCACCCAAACCCTAGAAGCGTTGTCGAGGCCATCCCAAACCCTAGAAGCGTTGTCGAGGCCACCCCAAACCGTAGAAGCGTCGAGGCCACTAATTAATATTCCTTGTTGTGATTAGCTAGCTAGGTCTATGTTTGCCACTAATATATCCATCTCTCATGTTTGTATATTAATTGCCATGTTGTAATATTTACAGAAACTATGGAGCAAAGAGACTTGGAAATAGAACGGTTGTTGGGGGACATAATCCTCGGCGGAGGTGATGTCTTGTCGTATCTCAACGACACCGATGGTCTGGAAGAAGAAGGTGAAGGATCCGGTGATCGAACAATGGAGGAGGAAGGACATGATCATGATGGCTCCGGTGACCGAATGCCGGTGGAAGAAGGAGACCGTGATGACGGCTCCGGTGACCGAACGGAGAAGGGAGCTGTTGCAAAGTCCGGCGAGGTATATATATTAATTAAGCCTGTGCTGACTAGCTAATTGATGCATTAATTGTTTTGGTATGTACATATATTAACTCTTCTTTCTTCTTTTATAGCCCTCCGGATCGAGCCAAACTTCGGTAACGAGACGAGGCCCGAAGAAAAGGTTGCGCCAGGATGAAAGGTTCACGATCACAGCAATCTCAGACGATGGCCAACCGATTGAACCCAGGCGGACCAAGGATGCATTTTCTGCTCAATGCGGGGCTATTGTTAGGGACATGATCCCGATCAGCATCCAGCAATGGAATAAGCCTAAGAACGAAGACCCTCAAGTTTCTTATGTCACCGATAGACAGAAAGATGATCTTTGGACCTCGCTGAAGGCAAATTTCACCCTACCGCCAGAGGAGGATCCGGATACGCCAGTTATAGAGCCATTGGTCAAGGCGTGTGCTCTTAAGAAGATGGCATATCTATTCAGGAGGTGGAAGAATGAGTTGAAGTCAACGTTTGTCGACAATGGGAAGACTCTAGAATTCACCGGCCGATTTGAGAAGATAAGAGATCACTGGCCCGCATTTGTGGCCTACAAGACATCGGACAAGAGTAAGAAGATGTCAGAAACAAATAAGATAAATGCTGCAAAGAAGAAGTTTCACCATCGCACGGGGTCAAGTGGCTACCTCAAAGCCCGACCGTTATGGGACAAAGCTGAGAATGACTTGCTTGCTAAAGGGGTCGAACCAGAGACATTGAACTGGCCAGACCGTTCAAGGACTTGGTTCTTTAGGGTTGGGGGAACCTTGGACCCTGAAACAGGGAAGTGCGTTTGGACGGACGAGCAACTTGCAATACCCGTCAAGAAGCTTCAGAAGTGTATCGCCGCAGCACAGCAAGGGACGTTCATTCCCGACAGAGAGAATGACGAGCTGACCGAGGCCCTCGGGAATCCTGAGCACCCTGGATGAACACGAGGCACGCCAGGCTCCGTTGCGTGGAAGGTTGGGTTTCCCGGCGCAGGCGGTTACAAAAACCGGGAGAGGAAGAGGAAACTGGAGCTCACCGAAATGCAGAAGCTGAATGCAAGAGTACAAAAGCTATAGGAACAAGTTGAGAGCCAGCGAGCTGCCAGAGCTACCCAAGAAGCTATCCCGCCATCTCAGCGGAGAAGCAGCGTGGCTTCCACCGAGCCCGTTCAGCAGCCTGACTTCACGGCTCCTAGCTACCCCGTGGATGCTATCACGGAGGCTCAACATTGCCAGCTTATGACGCAATGGCAGAACCTCAAAGTCAAGGCGGCTGTCGGCTCTGTTGCACCTCCTCAACCCGACGGAACTTTTCACTGCCGTCCGATTCCACATGGCTATGCTGTTGTGATGGTGGATGAAGTAACAGAGGGATTTGAGGAGATCGAGCTTGACCACCCTACAGGTGAAGGGGATACTCAGCTGGGTCTTACTCTGAAGACTCCATGTCTATGGCGGAAGGAGGACATCAAGCTTCCGAACTGGACGCCTCCGCCTCCTCCTCCTCCTCCTCCGGTGAGTCAGGGCACTCCACCTCCTCCTCCTCCGGCGAGTGATCAGGGCACTCCCCCTCCTTCTACGGCTCCTCTGGCACGTGAGGCCGGCACTCCGCCTCCTCCTTCGCCTCTTCCGGCGCGTCGGAGCATTCCACCTCCTCCTCCGCCTCGTCAGCAACATAAGAAGACAGACGCCGCCACTCCAGCTCCTCCGGCATGTCGGAGCACTCCGCCTCCTTCTCCGACGTGTCAGCCACGGCGGAAGAGAGACGCCTCCGCTCCAGCGGCTAGTAGTACAAGTAGAGGCGGGAGGCAATTCAGATACGGTCCATCTCTCAAGCCACTAGAAAAGTTACCATATGAGAGGACCGACAGGGAAAGCGAGGAAATCTGTGCTGCCGAACTGAGCGACTTTTTTGCAAAGAAACCTCCACCTCCGAAGGAGACGATAGATCCGGTGAAAGCGAAGCGCACTATCGATGCCCTGAAGCGACCACCACCGCCTCTGCCGGATGACAACTATCTCCGCGCTCTTAAGAAGACATATGTAGATGCGCGCCGGTCGGGAACTACTTCCAGTGATAAAAGTTTAGAATAACGAAGAAGTGTGAAAAAAAATCTCCAGCTCGGCGAACAGGCGAACCAATCATGCCCCCCGCTCAAGGTGTCTAGCGATATCGTCGCTAATCTGCCTGGGATGGTGCCCGGTACCAATCCTGATGATTACCTGGGTGATGATGTAGTGTTTGATATGTTAAAGGTGGACGAATTCAGATACCAGTATGGGAAGCCTCTCGTCAAAGATGGAAGTCGTGCTCTAACAACGATGATGCGGAAATTCCATAAATGGTACATGGAAACCTGTAGCAACTCTAGGATGGATGCTTTGACGATGAGAATTAAAGAGGAGCACGACTTCGTTGGATCGGATTATATTACTGTTGATTTTGACGAGTTTTTCCAGTTATACAATCGAAAGGCCCTCGACAAATCAATCGTGACTTGCTACTGTCTGTAAGTACTACTTCTGTAATTAAGTCGCTATATATAGCTCAGCTCTTTCATTGCATGTATATATAATTATCCTCACTATATTATGCAGATTGAAGATCGTCGAATGCAGAAATGCACAAATCTATGACATTGGGTTCATTAACCCAAATGTCATACATGAATGGACGGTTCAAAAGAATGTCGAAGAAACCGAGGCCAACTTGCTACAATCGTTGCTCAAAAATCAAAACAAAGATAAAATACTCTTTCCTTACAACTTCAAGTGAGTGTTACTGTCTTCTGCATATTCGGTTTCCCTTATTACTCGAGGTTATAGTAATGTAACTGATGAGTTATGCATGCTTGCGCAACTTTCACTTTATTCTGCTAGAGATTAAGCTTGAGCGGGGAGTAGTAACCGTCTTAGACTCAAGACGAAAAGATCCCCAGGAGGTTGCGGACATGACTGAAATGCTCCAGAAGTAAGTTCAATCGATCATTATGGCACCAGATCGGCAACTTTGTTCATTTCCTGATATCAAGTAATTATTTTCTTTGTCTGGCAGGGTTTGGAAAGAGTTCACCACAAGAGCTCCAGGACTGCCGACCGAGCTGCGATTTACACACCCGAAAGTAAGTACTACTACCTAGTTCCGCGCATCTCCCATTGATTCTAGCTAGTTTCATCAATACCATTTAGCATGCTTGCTTATCAGTTTGATTGACCTCTATTTCTCGTAAAGTGCTTGTGGCAGGAAGCCGGGAATGATTTCTGTGGATACTACGTTTGCGAGTTCATCTACAACGCGACGGCCTTTAATAAGCGGGGGTACTCTCAAAAACAATATGATGTGCGTAAGCAAAAATATTCATTATTTTATTTTATTACCATCATTTGTGTTGAGTTTCATTCATACACATGTATTGACAATCTTCTTCAATTTAGATCTGGCAGCTGCGGGATGAACTCCTACCACAAGATCGCATACGAGCAATTCAAGAGGAATTGGCGGGATTCTTTCTTGACCACGTCATCAATCCAGCCGGAGAATACCATGTGGAAACTGACTTTAGATGTTAGGGATTGTAAGAGATATTATATTGTATATATGTAGCTAGTAGCATCGGATAGATATACGAAAACTTGTTGTTCGACCAATCTCTCGGAGAAGGAGAGGTCGATCACTTCTCTCTGTATATGTTCATGACGATATTGTGTACCTAATGGTTCCTTCATTTGCTTACTAGCTAGCGTGTCGAGTTCTCTCTATACGTATAGTACCTAGCGTCGACCAAGCACGGAGATAAGAGAGGTCACTTCTCTCTATTAGCTAGCTAACACAATATATGAAACCCCTAAATTAACCCTCCAAAACCCCCAACCCCACCCCCCCTTTAAAAAAAACAAAAACCCCAGCTCCTGAGCTGCTGATGCGTTGATGCTTTTTGGTCCCGGTTGGTGTTACAACCAGGACTAAAGGCCCTCCTGCCCGGGCTCCACGTGGCGGCCACGTGGAGCACCTTCTGTCCCAGTTCGTAAGCGAACCGGGACTAAAGGTTTTGAGATTTAGTCCCGACCCTTTAGTCCCGGTTCCAGAACCGGGATGAATGGGCCTCTGGAACCGGGACAAATGGGCCTTTTTCTACTAGTGTCTACTCTCTGTTCTTTCATGCACTGTACTGCCCCATCACATCATATGGGGATTGCTTGCGTGAGTAAGGTTCGATGTTCTTTCCTGACACCTAAGTAATTTATACATGCATTTGTCCTGAATCCTAATCCGTTGTATTTTTTCTGTTTGAATTAGTAGAGCATAACTTGCGCCTGCACCCCCTAGGCAGGCCAAGTGAGGAACAAGCTGTCGTGGAGTTCTTCATGGAGAACCAGTTTCCAGCTTTAAAGCTACTAGATGACCCGTTGCGCCAATGGCGCAAAAAGCAAGAGCAAGCCGAGCATTCAAACCATGGGTGTTCAAAAGGAAGTTATGAGATCACTTGATGATAGCTTACATTGGTTTTATAAATCAAGTTATATTAGCAAATATGCTCATAGATATATATAGCTCGTGTCTCTTAACCTTTGGCTGTAATTGCTGCATGTCCCATCATTATCAAACATGATTTCATTGTTTAAGCAACTCTTCATGATGGGTATGTATGGTGAGCTATTGTTAGTGAAAGCGGAAATGCCTTTCATGTCATTGAATTTCATGGTATATGACCTATTACACCCATGGCACGAGAAGCCTATTAGGACTGAGTATGATGTGGTAATTGAAGGATAATAAAATGGAATGAAACAATAAGCACTACTGTAAACCTCATTTGCTATAGCATAATAGGATGAGAGCAAATAAGTGCGGCTTGCCGTACCCCCTATCGGGTGCAACCATATCCAACTCGGTAATAAAGCCACTAGAGAATTGCATGTAATATATAACATAGCCTAATACACCTATGAGCTGACCCAAGAATATTTAGACAACTATGATGTCTCTCAATTATGATGGGTTGTTGACCAAAGGGGTATAGCAATCCAGATCAAAGGTGCAGTAGCATCCTCAAATCATAACACAGCAAGCAACAATCCAAGTTCCGCCCATATTAAAGCAGGATACACGATAGGACACCTTTTGTGCTTGATAGTTTACAGGATGGAAGCCAAAAGTGCATTGGTCCATGATAGCACACCAAAAGTAAGGCAAGATCGCGGTACATGATAACTTATTTACAATGCTTTTTATATAAAGCATAGGAACAAACTATGTAGATAACTATATTAGACGTATGGTACATGCCTTGATGTGTGCTGGATCGACATCTTTTTACTGAGAGATCAACGCAATGTCATATGACATGTTGAAAAAACACCGTCACTGTCGCTTGGCAATGTATGATCATATTGCGTCCTACTATTTGGAGCAGACTATCAGTGAGCTCACCTTATGAAAGGTTATGGACGGTGAGTGACAGCCGACGACCCCGAGTCTCTTCAAAGACAAAGACACATACATCCCTTTTCTTGATTCTGGCTGCTTTGATAAATTGCGTCCAGTTTGTGTTGATAGTCGCTCTTTTATCTTAACCTTATATTAAACAAGCTTGTTCCTATACACATCCACACGGGGTTCTGATTCGCATGTTTTCAACGATTGGGTTAATAAGTCCTTGAGAAAGATCCTAGTGTATGGAGCAGAGAAGCACTGCAGCGAGACAACAAACTAGAGTTAATTATGGTGGGTAGGCAAAGTACATCATGGCATAGGACAATATGTAAATTAATTCGCATCATTCTTTATCCTGTACTACATGTGTTGTTCATCTAACAAGCATAGAACCTAATGGCAGGTACCCTCAAATAGTCAAATCAACCAGTCGCTTAAGAAGACAGATCTCATCCGGAGAGAGAGATTGTGTATGCTATTTGCTTGAGTGTTGTCACTCTGGCATTTTACTCTGCAAGCACGGTCACACTCCTCCTTCCTGAGCTGCTACAAGAAGGGATCGTCACATGCGTGTGCATATACAAATCCTTTTCTTTTGAAGATAATGCCATACACACAACAAATTGTTCACTTCCTATGCATATCCTCGTCTTTTAGAAGCACATAACACAAGATAAGAAAGCAAGGTAACAATATTGACCTTCCAAAATTTGTAGATCAAAGCATAGCTGAATTTACATCTCCTAATGTTGACCAAAAAAATATGAGAATACCAACAGGATCACCAGTTCTTCAATTTTCCAGTGTTTTGAATAGACTATGAAAATATACAATGAGAAACAAAGATTTGACTGCATGCTATAGAAAAAGATCCCAATTGATCAGTGAAGAGGTGCTAAAAGCTCCATATTAAAAAAATCAAGAGAATGCTTGATCTTAATTATTATTTTCGTTTCACATGGCTGAAAAGTACAGGCGCCGGAGATAATTTGCTTGACAATACTAAAATAGCAATTGTAGCTTAGCACACCACTAAATTGTTGTTTAAGAGAATAATTATTCATGTCGACGAGCTACATGGTATGTATATAGCTGCAAATACTCATGAATTTGTTCGATATGTTCTATCAAGAGAACCACTGGACAAAATTTATCTTACTGGATGGGGCTCTTGCCAGGATTTTATTACCTCAAGCTGAACTGGCACTCCACCAGGAATTTATGAGCATATCAGAAAATTCATGTCAGTTCCATCTTTACACTAATGGAATCAAATGCCACCATAGAAAATTTGTCTTCTATTACCCAATTAGTAGTACTTTACAGAAGTAAGAAGTTCAAGAAACAACGAAAATCCATTTTGAGAACTACGTACTACATTTTATTCTTTGACAAAAGTAATAGAAATAACTTGGCATTAATTATCATAGCTTCTGTACAATTAAGGATTTGAACCAGGATGGGCTCATTCATTAGCGAAGAACAAATAAGTAGTCTAAAGAAGTACTATACACTAAAAACCTTACAGATGAAAGGGCAACAAATTAAACATGAGCTGTGGCCAGCTCACTGCAATACGCAAGAGAGCTCTAGCATGACATGCAAGTGACAATTTGCAAGCATCGACATGTCCTGCTATGCCAAGTTAGAAATGCCTAGAAAAATTCATCAGCAGCTTAGCTTTATTTTCAGTAGAAAGTTAAAAGTAGAACATGCAGATCAATAAAGGTTCCTTTGTTCAAAATGCCCTTCTTCTTTGAGCTCCTAGTAGCGTGCATCTAACCATTCCACTGGAAATGAAAGCGAGCATTAAAAGGTAAGGTTGAGAAAAGTGGCCCTCACAGAAGTATAAAAAATAAAATTGAACACTAATGCATTGTATTTTATATTTGACACCCGAACACATTTTGTTATTACAAAATGATATGCCATGCACCTAGAGCTTCAACTCAAGTATAGATGAAGTAGGGTTCCCCAAAGAAGGGGGAATTGTATGTCCAAAAAGATAATCAATGATCAAGCAACCATAAATTGTGGTAATTGCAGAAGATAGAGAACACACAGATTAACCTGGTCGGCGCCGTCGTGGTCAAACCTTTCAATGGTGCAATTGCAGTTACTACTTCGTCAAGTTGAATTGTAAAAGGCAAATTATATTCAAATAAAACAGGGACATGTGGTATATTTTCTATGGTCATTTCCCACAGTACAGTCCAGGAACCAAATGAAAAATGTATATTGATTTTACTTCTGCAATCCACACAAATCATTGGTAGAGAAAAAATCACTAAGCCAAACTTGCTGCTTATTAAGGAGTGGCTAGAACAAATCCTCCAGTTCATGGCTAGAGACCAGATAAAGAAAGCAGAGAAGAATCGATTAACGATTCAGGACATACCTTGTTGACCGGTGTTTTCGTGGATCGGAAAGCTCGCGTGCCTGTCGCCGGTGTTGCGGGGAAAGTCTCCTTATGCGCTCTTGGATCCATCACACCTCGAGAGGCCTAACGTTGCTAGAGTGGCTGACAAAACTGCAATAGTGCACGAATCATATCAGCAAGATGGTACAACAACGGAAGCATGAGAGAATCAAAAGGAGCGTGGCTCACCTTGAGGTCCTCGTTGTCTCTGCAGTTCGTGCTCAAAGGAAGCATTCAGTGTTCCTCTGCGGCAGAGTCCTAGGGTGGTGTGACTTCCTGGAGAATGGACATCAGTCACATCATAACATAGCATCTATACCAGCTTCTTGATGCCATATCCAACTGGCACGAGCTTGGCTGCAAGGAACGGAAAACCCTCAACCTTACAAAACACAAGTAATTATGCCGACAGGAAAAAAACATGTATCAGCAACACACAAGCACCCCAAAGAAGGCCCTCCATCTTGACGCTGCAGACAGCTTGCTCTAGCTTGAACATGTCAGTCTTGTCGTCCCATGGTTTAACATCAAGCAAAACTGATGACCCTCTTTTCTTCTTCTCTCACTTCCTCACATATCAATAATATTGTATTATTATTTTTATTTAGAAACGGGAAGCATAAAGAAGCTCGATGTATGTTTTGAAATAAATAAGCGACAGCTAATGAGGCATACAACCAAGGCAAAAACTTCATGTTTTGTATGCCTTCTTTTTACTGACGGTGATGGTTACTTTAGTGTATCCCTGAATGAAAAAGTAAATAAACATGTGCCTTATCAATCAAAATGTTACTCCCTAAACTAATTATCTAAACAAAATCACCTCTATCAAAAGTTCCCAATGATTAATTCTAACATGGAGGAGCAGTGCTGAATTAGGATCCCTTGATTATCTACAGAGAAGCCCTCGGCTACGCATGTTGCATGTTCCCCTTGCTTATCATGTATGGCTTTGCTCCCCTACACCAATTATGACTCCTCTGCCAATATAGAACTTGCAAGCTAATTATTTCTACCATTATGTGCCTCCTAATGATCCATGAACCAATGAAATATATATAGCCCTCCGGTGGCACTTGGAGATTCAAAGATACACATTTGGCCACTCCAAAGAGTAATAGGATTGTGATTCAAAATAATTGTTGATCGATAGAGGCATAAACTTGGTACAGAAAAGAAAAATTATTAAATTGTCTATCTGAACCATATGATCATTGCAACTCAAAAGGATGCATCATTGCCGATGAAAATAAAATACATAAACCTGATTGATAATCAGTTGTTGAGTCATTGGCGCTCAAATCCCTCGCCACCGCTAGCACGCTTGATTTCGCAACCTGTGAAGAACGATACAAATGCTATAACAACAATTGAAACTATTGGCCGAAGAACAGTCACATTCACGACCTTTGAGCTCCTCAATGAAGCTGTTACAGAAGAGGTCAATCGTACTGGATATTGTTCCTGTCTTTTTAGAAAATGAAAAAAAAACTGACTGTTCCTATCAGTATAACCATCAAATATTTGAACAATCCATCTAGCATAAGATCACTTTCTGCGGCAGCACTGCAGGGAACCCGAGGATTCCACGGCAACCCTTCTGGATGGGCAGCCTGCAAAGCTCCAGATTTTCGACATGCCTGCACAATCCGATCTAGTACAGTTGTGGACTTGTGGTACAAGCTAATAGATACCACTCATTCATATTTATAACATCTGCTGGCATCATAAAGGACACACAAAGTGGAATGAGACGAGGCCAGAGTTAAGCTTACAGCTGCTTTCGAAGGTTCGAGGACGCCAACATTCAGGATCTCCCCCTGAAAGAAGTTGATGGAGAGGTTCCTACATTTGTCAGGTAAAGATTTACATTAGCATTCTTGCCAACGGAAAGCTGTATGCAATGCCAAGGGAATCACACCAGTGACAACTTACAGGAACCAGATGAGTTAGACTTAGCTGTACCTGCATGGATTATAAATTAAGGGCCATATGTTCAGTACAGGGGTTATGTTTTTTAGCACAACATTCTAACTTGTGAATTTGTGACTGAAAAAAATATTCATCAATCATTCATGAAAACTTAACACTACAGCAGCTCCACGACTATCCTTTTAGAAAAGATATACCTTACGCAATTGAAGCATCAGATTCTCAAGAACCAGTGAATGTTCAAGCATAGAAACAAGTGGACGGAGGTCTGGTTGCACATACCACTCATTCAGCAATAGTCTTTAACTTGCTATAATGTAGGGCACCATCTGAAATCCCTTCTAAAAATAAACTGAACAAAGTGCACATCAGTAACGGTTCAGGGTACAGTGTAGAGAGCTAGAAGGAGCAGTGGATCTAAAAATTTGAAGAATAGATGTAGAGACCTGTTCATAGTTTCTGAAGCTGAAGAAATTGTACAGAGAAAGGTATGAAACAGTGAAGCAGACGGCAAGCCACCATGTGAGGCCACGCCCTGTTCCTTTCCCCGCTCGTCTCGCTCACTTGCGGATCAGATGTTTATTCAAAAAAATAAGAAAGGAACCACAACACTTACGCAATACTGCATAGATTGGCAGAAAGAGAAAGAGTGATAGAGATCAGGGGCAAGGGGGAGAAGGATTCAAAAGAGACCGAGCGGATCCCTGCACCGCCGCCTCAGCCCGTCGCCTTGAAGCATCGCCTCCCCCCCCCCCCCCCCCCCCGCCGTCGCCAAGAGATGCCGCTGCACGTTCTCCTCTGACCAGATGCGTTGTCGCATCCCGCGCTGACCACCTAATCCACCCGTGAACGGCGAAGGGATAGATGGCGGCGAGGCACGGCTAGGGTTGTGCCCCACTAAGAAAAACTACTTTACGTGAGCCACATTAGTCTCGGTTTGCAAACGGACCGGTACTAATGTGACCATTAGTGCCGGTTTCAACGGCTAGGGGGGTGGGAATCATTAGTCCCGGTTCGTGTTGAACCTCTAGTACCGGTTCGTGACATGAACCGGGACTAAAGGGGTGGTGGCAGGCTGGTGTCAGGCTGGGGCCCCACTAGCACCTAACCTCTAGTCCCGGTTTGTGTCACGAACCGGGACTAAAGATTCTCCTATATAAACCCTTCGTCCAGCCCGCGAGCTCTCTATTCTTCCCCTTTCCTCTCCTCTCTGTTTTCTTCCTCTCCTCTCGAGCTCATCCACCATTTTTGCCAAAATTTGTCAAGATTTGAAGGCATCCCATCCATCCAAGTGTTCACAAAGGTTAGCAACTTTGTCCTTTCATCTCTCATTGCTAGATTAGCTCTTGCAATGCTCTATAAGTATAGTGATTTGTGGGTTTTAGTTTGGGAGTATTTATATGTGGCAGTTTATTTGATTTATATGCAATTTGAGCTCAAATTAACTTCTTAGTTTGCATATGTAGGTGTTGTTTACTTAGTGCCTTCCCGTCCCCGTCCTAATCACCGCCGATCGCCTGCACCGTCCCGTCGCCGGCACCACCTTGGTGAACCTCTTGTTCTTATCCTTTTTATAAAAAAAAATCATGTTTGTGTGATTTAGATAGTTACTTGTATAATTTTCTTACCCATACGTTGTTTGTTATACATAGTGGGTTGGTTTTGATATCCGTCCCCGTCGGTCCTCGTCTGGTTTATGATTCTGATGTGGTATATTCTCTTTTATAACTATTTGTTGCATTTCATGTTTATGACAAATTATGCCCATCAAGTTGACATAGATATTTTTATCTAGGAGGTATGTGAACCGGAAATTTCAACCGACCCTCTTGTCGAGAGGTTAAATTTAGTTGAAAAAGAAAACAATTACTTGAAGAAAAAATTGAAAAGAATTGAGGAGGAGAAAATGGAATTGGAGTTGCATGTTGCCGATGTCGTCGATGATCACAAGGTCAAGATGGTTGCAATGCGCTTGAAGATTAGAAAAATTAGAAAATATGCCATCGATAGTGAGGCTTGGTATCATTATGCTGTTGGATCAATTGTTACCTTAGTTGCGATCTTGATCGCATTTGTTGTTGCATTTAAATGTTTTAGTTAGAGAGTTTGTATGTTGTTTTATGAGAATAAGTGTGTATGAACTTGTATTAATTTGGTCTTTTCGGTGTTGTGTAATGAAGATGAGCCGGCAATGGATGTACGATGACCGATGCTCTCCCCAGTTTATTAATGGCGTGCATACATTTCTATTTGCGGCTGAGCCAAACAAGCAGGCGGATGGTTTTATATGTTGTCCATGTGCTGACCGTAAGAATGATCGAAATTACTCTAACGCAAGAACCATTCACGTCCACTTGTTTGAGTCCGATTTCTTGTCCGGCTATAACTGTTGGACCAAGCACGGAGAAAGAGGGGTCCTAATGGAAGAGAATGAAGAAGAAGAGGATGACAACAGCTATCCTGGCCATGGGTTCCCTGAATACAATAGTACAACAACAATACGGGAAGAAGCTGAGCCGGCAATGCGGGAAGAAGCTGACGAAGAGGCATCAAATGAGCCCGCTGATGATCTTGGTTGGGCCATTGCTGATGCAAAGAGAAACTGCGCAAGTGAAAAGGAGAGACTGAAGTTGCAGCGCATGTTAGAGGATCACAAGAAATTGTTGTACCCAAATTGTGAATATGACAAGAAAAAGTTGGGCACCACACTGTAATTGTTGTAATGGAAGGCATAGAATGATGTGTCTGACAAGGGATTTGAAAAGTTGCTGATAATGTTAAAGAAGATGCTTCCAAAGGACAACAAATTGCCCGACGGTATGTACGAAGCAAAGAAGGTTGTCTGCCCTCTAGGATTAGAGGTGCAGAAGATACATGCATGCTCTAATGACTGCATCCTCTACCGCGGTGAGTACGAGGATTTGGATGCATGCCCGGTATGCGGTGCATTGTGCTATAAGATCAGCCGCGATGACCCTGGTGATGTTGAGGGCGAGCGCCCCAGGAAGAAGATTCATGCCAAGGTGATGTGTTATGCTCCTATAATACCACGGTTGAAACGTTTGTTCCAAAACAAAGAGCATGCCAAGTTGATGCGATGGCACAGAGAAGATCGAAGAAAGACGGGAAGTTGAGAGTACCCGCTGACGGGTCGCAGTGGAGAAAAATCAAGAGAAAGTGACGGGACTTTGCAGATGACGCAAGGAACGTATGGTTTGGTCTAAGTGCAGATGGCATTAATCCTTTTGGGGAGCAGAGCAGCAATCATAGCACCTGGCCTGTGACTCTATGTATGTATAATCTTCCTCCTTGGTTGTGCATGAAGCGGAAGTTCATTATGATGCCAGTGCTCATCCAAGGCCCTAAGCAACCCGGCAACGACATTGATGTGTACCTAAGGCCATTAGTTGAAGAACTCTTACAGTTGTGGAATGAAAAAGATGTACGTGCGTGGGATGAGCACACACATGAAGAATTTGACCTACATTGCTTAATGTCCTTCACCACTTCCTCACAATCTGAAGCAACGTGCATCATCTGAATTCCCATGTCATCTGCCAGTGCAAAAGCTTCTCTACACGCAAAAGCTTCGAGAAGAGTCGGATCAGTAATACCTGCATACACAGCAAGAGAGGAGCACAGATAAAGCGCCTATTGGCTGTTGTGGCCCATGTCATTGCTTGAGCTAATGGGTATGACCGTACTTGATATGAGGAAGGCCCAAACTGCAGAAAAACGCCCAGATTGGCCTAGTTAGAGAAGTTTACGTATTTTCCATCGTATATTTGTATTTTAAGCATATTTTTGGCATATGATGGCTTGGGTAGCTCGCTATTGTTCAGAAAATCGACGGGGTTAAGCCCGGGCACGTGCCCAGGGTGCCCGGACAGTACATTCACCCCTGACAATGTTGCATTCTTGTGATCAAACAACACTAGATTCCCATCTCAGTGATCGTCATGCGAGCTACATACCTGCCAGAGTTGTTGCTTGACCAGACATGGCTATCATCAGAATCACGAAGGACCAAGTTTCCGTCCAAGGTAAACTCAAGGGTCGAATTCTCCCTAACAGGGCGAGCCCGGTTAGCTGACCAGGTCACTTGCATATTATCATCGAAATACATCAATCGTGGTTGATAGGGGTCATTGTAGAATGAGAAAAAGAATACGGCAAAGAAGAACATGTCACTCGTGGGAGTGGAGACACACAAACCCTGCGCCAAATGCAAGTTTGACACCAGAATCATCTTGTAGAGAGCGGATGGAAATCGGACGCACTGGCGGCAAGGGATCAAGACCCTTAAAGTTCAAGATGGCGCTCTTGATCCACACCGTTGAGGTTTTGGCCATGGAATTGTCCGAAGCCTGCGCTGCAGAGAAGAAAGCGGTTGCACGCACAAGGAATAAGAGATTGGCAGCAGTAGCAGCAGGACGATCCATGGTGCTTGGGATGGTGACCGAGATTATAATCAAGAATAATCAGTAAATTATTGGCGTATGATAGACCAGCAAGAAACTAACTAGAAGATCACACAGTCTCACCTGATCATACGGAGTCGGTGTGGTCGCCGGAAAGATGGCCTCACCGTTGTGGTGGTGTCTCTGGACTCAGAGTAGCCGTGCAGATCAAGTGGGATAAACATTGAGACTAGGCCCCCGCGTCGCCTAACCTAGGCGACACGGGCGGCGACCGATCTACCACACTTTTGACCCCGTCGCCGGATCCTCCGCCTCGCCGCCGCTGGAGGCCAGCGCCAGGCAAAGCCTGTGCGGTGGCGGCGGCGGCGGGGTCTCTCTGTTCTAGCGACGAGACGGTGGTTAGCGGCTCCTTGTGTAGATTGGATCGGCGGGAGGCGGTGCCCCGGTGGCGGCCGTCGGATCTGTGGATAGTGGCGCGTGCAGCGGCGGGAGGTGGAGCCTCGGCGGCGGCTGTTGGATCTGCGGATGACGGCAGTTGCGGCGTGCTCTTCCTCGCCAAAAGACCCGGTGACAATAGCCATCGTAGATGGATCTATTTGCATATCCAAAACGTGCTCAGATGGATGGATACAAGCCGGGCTGTTTGCATGTCCAAAATATGCTCAGATGGATGCAATCCAGGTTACCATTTTCCTTGCGCTGTACGTGGACGTGATCCAGCCGCCAGCTCTCGGCTATTGCGTCTGCCGCAGCCTCGCACAAGGACGCACAGCCACAAAGACGAACACTAGGAGTAAGGATTTGGATTTCGCCCGGAATTTTCGGATTTCGTCCGGATTTCGCCCATTCCGGCTGGGCCGACTGTAGCCCGGTCAAATATTTCGGCCTTTCCTTGAACTTCCAGCCCACCCCAAATGTCAAAATAGCCCACGAAACCCTCTTTTCGTATAAAAGCTCCAGTTGAACCAGATCTAACCCTAACTAGATCATTGATGGCGCGCGTTGCTGCGTCCGTCTATTTTGGCTCATAGTTGTTTGGGATATAAAATAATTTGAATACATTTATTTGAAAGAATTAGTATGATTTATGGATACATGTTTCATGATTGATCACGACATCTTTTTGGCCCCTAAAAGAATTTCCCACAAATACTGAAGAAACACATTACCAATATTTGAAAAAAAAAACATAAAAATAGGCTGTGCAAATATTTTAAAACTTTTGGACAACATTTATTATTTTCAAAAATTCAATGCCATGTAGTATTACATTGTAGTCTAACAGACAAAGATTCCAAAAGCGATATTACAAACGGCATACCGCCATCGCATGCTCTAGATATCATTCTGGTATTCACTCGGAAAGCTCAAGAGCGGAGTTCCATGACGACGCCTCAAAGGAGGGAAATGACGCTCAACGGGCACCTGACCATAGTAGAGGGTCAAAGCATTCGCCTGGAACACGATCACTCTGACCTAGATAGGGCCTGCTGATCTAGAGCATCAAGAGCGTGCATATCGCCAAGCCAGCCCATTGCCTCCATCGCCGACCCCCAATCTCAATCATGCAGTGATCCTCTGCGGCACCTGAATCCGTGACTCCGTGAGAGAGACCCTAATATGCATGATAACTATAGAGAAAGTTAAAATAAACTGAAATAATTGTTTTGGGGAAGTTTCCCTTCCATTTTGAAATAAGAGATGATCCAATCGATGGCAAGGAGCAACCCACGAGAGAAAGATACTAAGCAGGAACTATGGCTACTGTAAGTACTATTTTAGTTTCTTTCAATTTTGCTTGTACATTTGTAGCTCGTTTTGATTTATAGCCGCCACTGGACTATGAACATAGGGGGAGCAGCTAGCCTTTGCTAAGTGGATAAATGGCAGTAACCTGACATATGTATGCAGGGAACACGAGAATTATAAATTAAAGTGGAGAAACACCATTGTAAGGATTAACTTAGCCAGAGCAACTGGGTCGAAAGCTATGCGTTGGCATAGTGCACTACTTCATGACAAGTCACTACTTTAAAACAAGAATCTTGTATGTATGTAACTCTGATCAATTTCCACAGAAGTAATACCAAACATACATATATGGAAATAATTTGACTTCGATGTCAGACTACTTTCTCAGTCTAACAACACAACCTTATAGTCTTCTAAGTAGCCAGGAGATTCTCTACCATTGTTAATATAAGCTCAGATTTATTGTACAAAAACGTAGTCAAGCATGTAACTATAACACGCTCGGGGAAATTATTGCTATCGCTCGATATGAAAATATGCATCTAGATATACAACCGATGAACAATATTGAAAACTATAAATCTTGAATCTTCCCTTTTTCATCACAACATGTCCATATCGAGTTGTAGGAGCTTTCTGCATGAATAAATAGTTTCTTGTTACTAATCCTGGACTACACTGCTTATACAGTACAAAAATAGCTTCATTTTCATATTTTGTCACTTGGTAGGCATAAATCATGGGAGTCATATCCGGTAAATTAATATAAGAATGACTTCACATGTTATTTTTTACTAAGCATCTCGGGGATGAACCTGCAGCAACCAAGATCACTAATGAACAGTTTTAAGTTTCATTTTCTCCCGGGACCATCACTGTGTTATTCCAACACAATTGACCTCGCATTGTATTCTCGGCTGCTGTTTTTCCATCTGGTTTAGTGCTGCCCTACCCAGATATAAATAACCTCAACTTGTATTAAACTGGAGAGTTAAATAGAAAGCGGTAGAGGGGACGGTGTAACCTGGAAGCTTAGGAGAATAATTTTCAGATATGAAACAGTTCCCTGTGTCCAATGTAAATCCCACAGAAATTCTGAAACAACCAGAACACATATCAACTATTTGGCAGTCGCTAACAATAATAATCTTTGGATGGATAATTATAAAACAAAGAGAGAGGTAATTATAATTCTTCAAGATGTGCTAATCGTTTAGCTTGTGTTCCTCTAAATCTGAACCATAGGCAGCACAAGATGAAGGTTAATATAAAGATGGGGACCTGCAGCGAGCTAGGTGAGTGCTCCTCCTTGTCCTCCTGCGATAACTCCTCCTCACAGGTGCAGGGGAAGGCATGCCGTCTTGGTTGTAGGGCGGAAGGGCAGCAGCCATATTTGACAATCAAAACTACAGAAATTCTAGGTCATTGATATTAATCATGTAGTTTTTTTTTTTTTGTATTTTAGAGTTCGATCAAATTGACTAACAAGATTCTTATCTGAACGTGCCCTCCTCTCTTTTGTAAGGAACAAAGAATCCTAGCCAGAACAAACTGAAACTGCAAAAAAAAGTTACCATGTGTACATGGGTGGTGACCTGAACAGTTGTGTACGAATTTTCAGGTTTACAATGGGCTAATTTTTGTATAGTAACTACAGTGGCCATTGAAGATATTACTTATATTGTTTGAGCTGCGGTTTGCTAGGTGTCTGGCGATCACACGGTAGTGTTGCAGAATTTAGATTGAAATAATTGTTGATGGAGTGCACTGATGAGATGAACTGAACTGCTTATGTCTCAGTTTTACTGGAGTACTTATGGATTGAATGTGATCGTAGCTTTCATTATTTAAATAGACAAAAATACAACAATTATATGTCTCTCCACTGAACAAATGGATTGAAGTACACGCCGATACCGACACGATCTACTAGCCAAGTGACCTGAAAATAGATTCAGTTGACCACCAAGGAGCCAAGGGAAAAATTAGCCAGCCAATTAAGCAGGTGACCAAGCAAATGATGCATTTGGGGAAATGAGAGCGTACGTACAGCTTCGGGGCCACGGCGTGCCATCTAGCTAGAGTAATGCATAGGGTTCCTCACCAAGTTCTGCTACCCATCCATGATATACAGCATCAAACCAAGCAAACAAATAGGATCTATTTGGTGGACAAGATAAGCTACAGAGGAGCATGATGCAAGAATGAAGGGAGAAGGAAGACTGGTTTGCCGGGTGTACCTAGCGTTCCTCGGAGTGCCAATGGAGGGGGTCGGCGACGCCGAGGATGTAGTCGACCATGGAGGTGCCATCAGGGCGGGCGTGGAGGAGGGTTGAGCCATACGCGCAGCAGAACTCCACCGGCGTATTTTTGCCGTCTGCTGCGTTGTTGTCTCCGGGCAATCGCTGTCTGCTGCGTCGGGATCCTGTGTGCACGTCGTGGCCCTGAGCTGCGTCGGCACCAAAAGGAATAGGAGATCGACGGAGGAGGGGACGGTAGTGGTGGTGGTGGCGGCGGCGGAAGGGGCGTGCCTAGGTTTTCTCGATAGGACCTGCATCGGGATCCTGTCGATCGCCGGATCCTCGCGCGAGTCGCCTCGGGTCGATCCCCTCCGGCGCCGGATCACTGGCAAAGCTTCGCCTCGGATTGATCCCCACCCGCGCCGAAATCCCTCTCGCATAGGCTGGATGGAGGAAGACCGTCCGCGTCGGCGCAACCTCTCTGTCGCTCCTATCTCTCGAAGCCCACGCAGTAGAATGGGCTGGCCAACGGCCCAGTGCACCAGAGGCCTCCGTTTTGGCCTATGGAGCAGCAGCCACAGGACAGCTGGGCCACACTACACACAGTACGCGATTTTCAAACGAAATCTGACGACCAGGAATGTTCAGATCGTGAAAATGGACGGCCAAAATGTAAATCGTTGTGAGGGCAGGGATTGGGTGTGGTTATACTGTCCTTAATTATTCACGTTTTCTCTCTTCAGTTCTTTGTGCGGCGGCTGCAGGGTAACACAAGCGGCAAGCCTCCTGCTGAACCAGACCCAACGCCGGCGGGGATGAGCCGCCTCCGCCCAGCCTCCTGCTCCTCCAGCACCCCACCTCCTCAGCCACTCTTTCTTCTTCCCATGGAAGGTGTAGGTCACGGCCGTGCACAGGCAACCCAGTGGACGGCGGCAATACCGTGGATCCCGACCAAATGAGGCACTTGGGCGTCGACTGAGTCGGCGGCGCCGGCAACAACATTGAGCGTGGCCACAATTTTTTCTGATATAGTCCTCTTTCTGCCTAATTTCAATTTTTGTGCAAATTTTGATCATTTTTCGTCCTTATTTCGGCCATTTTTCGTACCAAATTTCAAATTTGGTTTGTTCTTTTTGTCCGGTATTTTCCCAAAAAATCGAAATGACGAATTTCACCCATTTCGCTCTGTTCTGGTAAAAAAAGGAAAACGAAATCCAAAACCTTGCTAGGACGCGCCGGCCCCTCGCCTGGATCCGGCCTGACCATGCTGGCATCGGCCGATCTCTCGTCGAGCTGCGTATTGTGGTGACCATCATAGGTCCTTCGGAGGCCATTGGCGGTGATATGCCTTTGTGCTTCAGTTCAGGCCATGTCGCCCCTGAGCTGCTGGGCATGGGCAGGGCTCTCTTTGGCGAGGTAGTAGTCGATGTTGGTGTCGATCCCTGTGGTGACCACCCCGACATGCGGCGGCAGACTCGATGTGAAGTGCGGTGACCACCGAAAGGTCTCCATGAGGGTTGCTCTCTCAAGATCCGGTGGTTTACTTCGGCGGGGAGATAAAAACTATGGATGGCGGGTTGACGCAGAGGGATGGTTGTGCAGCGGTTGAGGTCGCACATCGCATACAGCTGCTGGTCGCGGAAAAGTGGTGGTGACAACACATAAGTGACATCGATGGTGGCGCTTCTCGGGCACCTGGTCTTGAGCTCCGGGGTGAAAGCCTAGGTCTGATCCGAGTTGGTTATACCTGACAATGACGATGGTTCTACATCATTACCTTCTTGAAGGCATTGCTCGGATATGCTCGGTCTGGTTCTTCAGGGTGAAAACCTAGATTCTAGCCTTGGGTGGTTGGATCTGGTGACTGGGTCGCTTGAGCGCCGGTCCCTTCCTGAAGGCGTTGCTGTTAAAGAATCTCATGATTCATGTGATGTCATGGAATGGTTGGTGCGGATATAGTCACCGATGTAGTTTGTTGATCACTGATCCGATCGTTTTGTGTTCTTTATCGCCTACATATAGGTTTAGTCTTGTTTGACTTTGCCATTTGTCAATGTGTTTTTTTTGTGTGTACGTTGGTGTTGGCCGCGTGCATCTAGCTATGCAAAGATCGAGTGTGTGCTCAATATGTCTTTATTTTCTTGATGCTCTATTTTGAACCAATAAAATCCATCTTTTTGTGAGAAACTTTAATCTATTCATCTTTAATCATTGCAGTACAAAGAATAACAGAGGTAATAAAAATTACAACCATGTCCATGGACCACCTAGTGACGACTACAAGCACTGGAGCGAGCTGAAGCCGCGCCGCCGTCATTGCCCCTCCCTCATCGAAGCCGGGCAAACCTTGTTGTGTTAGACAGTCGAGAAGTCACCGTGCTAATGCCCCATAGGACCAGCGCACCAGACTAGCAACCATCACCGATGAAAAAAGTCGTAGATTAGAAGGATCAACATGTAAACACCCAAACGAAGATGAACGAAGTCCGGATCAAAACAGATCCACCGAAGACTAGCACCGACTGACTCCCGCGAGATCCGACGGAGACAAACCTCCACACGCCTTCCGACGATGCTAGATGCACCATCGGGATGAGGATAGAACGTGGGAGACATTATTCCTACTAAGGGACATCGCCGCCGCCACACAGCCCCAATCAAGACGCCGAATCTAACAAGAACGAGAACGGGGTCCCTCTTGTAGGGGAGGGGGGCGAGATCCTCAGCACCGCACCTCCATGGCCTCGGACCGGTAGCGGCGCCGACGTGAGGAGAAAAACTTTTCTTGTGAAGAAGGAAAGAGGAGCGTACGCAACCAAGAGATCGTCATGGGAGTGTAGCCGTGCAATGGTTTGGGATTTTTGTTTTGTTTTGTTTTGCAACTTAGTGTTTTGGTGGATTTTGAGAGATGGAGTGGTGTTTGTGACCAGTTCCAAAGCGTCACCGGCTAACTAGCTATGCCAGTCCACCGCCACTCAGAGCATCTCCAGCTGTCCCCCCAGGACCACTATTTAGGCGCCGACGACTGAAATTTTTTCCACTCGTCACCCTAAGAGCCCAGTTTTCGTCGGATTTGAGCAAAAGTATAGCCGGCGATCCCAGGCGAAACCCAGCACCCCGGAGGGCAGCTGGGGACGCTGGCACTATTATTTGCATGCAAACAGTCCACTGTCAGTGTCCCAACTCCCTCTCTCCTCTCTCTCTCTCTCCCTCTCTTTTCTCCAGGCCCACCCACGTGCTCGGCCGCACAAGGCACACTCCCCCATCCCCGCCCCTCCATCAACCTCCCGACCTCATTGTAGAGCTTGCGCATGTGGGAGAGCTCCTGCAGCAGCGCCGTGTTGCTGCACCGCAGCCGCTCGTTCTCGTCCATCAGCACCGCCGCGCTGGCGCCGCGGCCGTTGCCCTCCGCTGCCGGCGAGGGCGTGGCAGGGCCGCCCAGCGCCAGCAACCGAGGCGCACCCTGCTCCCGCCAATGCGGCTGCATGAACGGGACGCCGATGCCAGCGTGCGCGGCCATTGCGCCGTCCTCGCCCACGAACTGCTGGTGGTGATGAGTCACGGAGACGCCGGGGTGGAACAGCGGTAAGTGCGGAGGCCCGAAGAAGGGAGGCGGGGACGACGAAGGGAGGCCGGCACGGCCTTCTACGCGGCCGCCTGCGCCACCGCGTCGGACCCGGACCAGCTCCCGCACATCTCCATCGCACGCACTGCTGCTCACTCGCTCGTCGGCCGGGCCACAACGGAAGCTCCGGCTCGCGACCTTTCGCGTGGACGAGGAGCACGGCACGGCGAATCCATTTCCGCAGTCAGCTCGCCCCGTCGGCGGCCATGACGCCGGGGCGACGGAGTGGTCGAGCACGGCGGCCGGGGAACTGCTCTTGGACGAGGGCGAGCATGCGCGCGAACGTCTTGGGGGGCTTCCTGGGGGACGGGTGGAGATGCTCCAACCTCCCCGACGACGGCGCCAACCGCGGCTCACTTCGCCGCCCGGCTCTCGTCTCCACCGCGCGCCTCCCTCGCTGGGCCGCCCACGCCCAGCCACCCGGCTCGCCCAGCTGCCCGCCCACGCCCATGGCGGATCCTCTGCTCCGTGGGCTGCTCCTGCGTCGGCGGCGGTGGACGGGGGTGCGTCGGCGGCGGTGGATTTGCGGTGGCGACTGGCGAGCTGCTGCTCCTGCGTCGGTGGCGGTGGACGGGGGTGCGTCGGCAGCGGTGGATTTGCGGTGGCGAGCTGCTGCTGTTGCTGCTACTCCAGCTAGCTCCTGGGGGCGCAAAAAGTGGAAAAAAGTCCACCCCCAGGCCAAAGTTCTCACCGGCATCCCCCCAAGTGGCGAAAAAATGCCTCCTGGGGGGGGGGGGGCAAACGGCTGGAAATGCTCTCAGTGGTACTCAACAGAGCTTATCTTCGAATTGCCTATCATCCCAGCTGCCATATACTCCCTTCGTTTTTAAATATAAGCATTTTTAGAGATTTCAATACAAACTACATACACATGTATATAGATTAATTTTAAAATGTAGATTTACTCATTTTAGTTTGTATGTAGTCCATATGAAAATCTCTAAAAAGTCTTATATTTAGAAACGAAGAAAGTATATGTGTTATATTCAAGCGACATGTCGATGCAACCCAACCTTGACAACTTTTTTTTTTCGAAAAAACTTCCAATCTATTCATCTTCAATCATGGCAGTACAACAAATACCAGAAATAATAAAAATTACATCCAGATCCGTAGACCACCTAGCGACGACTACAAGCACTGAAGCGAGCCGAAGGCGCGCCGCCGTCATGGCCCCTCCCTCGCCGGAGCCGGACAAAACTTGTTGTAGTAGACAGTCAGAAAGTCGTCGTGCTAAGGCCCCATAGGACCAGCGCAGCAGAACAGCAACCGCCGCCGATGAAGAGTAGCGTAGATCAGAAGGACCCAACATCGACAACTTGTTAACACAGCTCAGAGAATTTGAGTAAAGAGCTGACTGGCTAGCTGTCCTCTGCTCGGCTCTGCTGACCACACCAATATTTCCATAGTAGTTGCTGAGCGTGCATCACAATAATTCTTTTTTTCTCAAATGTTGGCATCACAATAATTATTTGTGGGCTTATCGTGTGGTCTACCAGGACTGCGCCACCTACATTACTGGTGCTGCAGCTGCAAGTACCAGGAGAAAAAGGACGGCATGGCAGGACCCATGGCGCTTCAACAGAAACAATAGTAATCAGTTAATTATTGGCCTATATATGGGAGGCCATCAAGAAGGCTCAAAGAGTGCCTGACTCGTTCCAAAGCGTCACTGACTGCTAACTGCTAGCATGGACCCCGGGAGTGTGCTTGTCATGTGGCTCACGTACGGCCTATCCCTGTTAGCCAAGAAAACAAAATCATTTAAAACAGTAAGGTGGGTGGGTATCTCCGTCATGGTAGCTTGACAAGTCTGAGCTTGTAAAGGAGGTTAAACCTACAAAACATTTGCTACTACAGATGAACCATTACAAGATATGAAAAAAAAACACCTACAACTAAAAACTTCTTTCACAACAAGCGCCCTCGCACCACTGTTGTCCTGTCCGGCGAAGACATCCAAGACAAGGATTTTCATCCTAATTGCCGAAACTAGCCACCGAAGACTAGCACATTAGCAAGGAGACAACACCTTGAACAAGGTAATGATGCAAGTTCGTCGCTGTTGAGCTCAACAAATCAAGGCCAGAACTGGAGTTTTCACTCCGGACATGAAGCTGTGTTTCAATCAACATCTTGAAGATGGTTCATCCGGAAGTCACGCCAGCCTGAACTTCAGGCTAGACCAAAAAAAGAAGTAGCGGGTGAGTGGGATGAGGTCGTCCATGACGGCGGTGCGGATCTGACCGCACTCATCCCACACCTGCGCAAACCGGCCTATAGCATCCACCATGAGCCTGGGCCACTGCACCGGCATAATTAACTCCAAACTTTTTGACTGCGTCCAAGCCAAACCAAATTTTGCGTGTACCTGATTATGTGATTTGGTTTTGGAAATAGACAATCTAATCTATTATTTTCCATTGTAAATTTGATGAAGCTTTCATATGCATGAACTTTGTCGTGTCTCGTGTTGGGATGGGACGTAGGACCAGGAGCAACATGTCACATGGATGATGGTGTCCTATATCCATCACCACTTAATTGGTGATCCTTTGGTAACTCAGTGCCAAGTGCATCTCATCTGTTTCCTCAGGCATCTCTCAACTTGCTTTAGCGTCGAAACCAAACCAAATATTACGGGACTCGGAACAAGTCTGTGCGGGCTCGTCATGTGGTAAGATCTTCCTTGCCAACAATATGTTCCAGTCAGCAATAATATTAATTTTTTGGCGGAAAAGTTTCAATATATTCATCTTTAATCATGATCATTCAATGAACACTAAAAATAATAAAAATTGCATCCTGATCCGTTGACCACCTAGCGACGACTGTTAGAGTTGTGTCGAATATTGTGTATAAGGTAGGTTACAGTTGGACTCCGAGTAGTATTGTGTTTAGATAGGATATGGAGTCGTGTCATAATAGGACACTTGTATCCTAGGCCTCTCTTATATAGCGAGGGTAGACACATGATGTAACCTATGACAACATAATAGCACAGGAACGCAGGGGAAGCCGGCGGCATGTGCCGGCGTCCAGGGCGACCGGGTGCGATATTGTAGCGGTGTCATGGGGAGAAGCGCTCATAGTCAGGCCCCGGAGATGTAGCCATATCGGTGAACCTCGTTAACAAATCTCGGTGTCGTGCTCGTGTGATTGCTTCGTCCTCGGATGATCGATGATATGCCTCGAATTTATTCTAACAAGTGGTATCATGAGCAAGGTTTGATTTGAGGTCATGGATTGTTGATCTAGAGAAGGTCGTGGCTGTGGAAAAGGTCGACGACAGCCCCGTGATCGGGCGACAGTAGATGTTGCCGCCAGTTGCATGTAGCGGAAAAGTCTCGGCAAATACGGTACGGCATAAGCCGTCGGATCGGAGCAGGCGGTCGATGGCAGCAGACGTGTGGCGGCGGCAGAGCGGAAGCGCAAGGGTTCGCTAGGGCGTCCTCGAGGGTTGGCCGACCCAGGCCAACGTGGATGCATGAGGCCCACGTGCAGGCGTGCCGCGTGCGTCGCGCAAGGAAGCAGCTAGGGCGAGATATGTTGTTGCGTTTTGCTGTACCAAGGTAACAGGAGATATGTTTTGTTTGAAAAGAAAATGAGGACCGAGTCCTCGGGTTCGACGCGGAGAGAGGCACGAGATCGAATCGGCAGAATAGTCCATCAGGGATACAACATTGGAATTAGCAGGGGCAATTGGCAGCAACAACGGTGCATCGGGTTGTGTGCGGCGGCAAGTATAGAACAACAAAGGCAATTCGAAGGCTGGAGTTAGCGAAGCGTCAAGTAGTACAGGAGGTTTTCGTGAGTAATAGGATTGAATCAAGTGATCTGGTTTTGCTGCTTGCACACGAGAAGTGTATTAGAGATTTGGGGCTTTGCTAAGTGCACAAGAATTGCAAGGTATTCTAATGAAGCTTGAGTATGTTTTAACACGGTCAGCTATACAAACAACTATGGCACCAACGGGTACCAGGTTTGAGGTGGAGAAGTTCACGAACTGAAAACCTTGGGTTATGACAGACAAGGGTGAAAGATTTGTTGGCGCAATATGGATGCTTGAAGGCATTGCAGGAAGTCATGTCGGCTAAGATGGAATTATCAGGTGATGGATGGAAATTCGCGGAAGACGATTTGAGAGCCTCGAGCGTGTTGTATAGTCGAACGAGTTCGGCTGGGTCGGACTAGGCAATCTGACGGACCGACGCGAGTCGGTTGGTACAGAAGACGGTGGTGGGATTGGCGAAGACGACGTAGGAACGTGATGCTGATGGTGACCGACTTCTGGGCGTGGAAACACGTGGCACATGCCGAGGCTTGTGCGGCTTCGACAAGACTATGGCGCGGGATTGATTCAAGGTGGTGTATACATGGAGCTTGAAGTCGATGAGGCGCGAGGATGGACTGATCATCTACCATGGAGTCATGTTGAAGGTGGAGTTGGATTGAGGGGCTACGGCGTAAGTGCACAGAGAGTCGAAGCCTATTCAGCGGGGAAAAAACAAGTGACATGCAGTTCGGACTGGAGCCCAATGGTCTGATGGAAGCGTGAAACTCGTCATCGGTCGGTGATGATCGGTGGTACTCTGCAGTGAGGGTTGAGTGGTATGGGTTCGCGACCCTTGAGACTCGACCGGGACAGCAGAGACTCGACGCGGTAAAAGCGGCGAGGCGTGCGGTACGCACGGGACATGGAAACGGGTCAGGGCTCTGGTGGTCATACATGTGGTGAGACAACTGCGAATTTGACTCGGGATGACTACAAGCAATGGTGAAATTCCTTCAAGTTTCACACAGGCGGTCAAGGAAGAGCGGTGATGTTGAGTTCAGGTAACTCTTATGTGTGACACCCAATATGTGAGTTGTTCACTTTCACGCAGGTCAGTGATCGGTGTGTGATGGCGTTAAACGGATATTCTAAAAGTTGGGAGCACAAACTAGAGTAACAAAGAACTTAATTTTGCTCGAGTGACTGTGATCAGAAAAGAAGGGACTACAAGTTGCAGGTGGAGTCACATGAAGCCTTTGGAGTAGCAGCGATACTCATGGGATAAGCTCAAGTCCAATGTACATGAAAGTTTGACGCATTGATGAATTCATGGTGGTGGAGAATATTCGCCAAGGTAGAGTTTGTTAGAGTTCTGTCGAATATTGTGTACAAGGTAGGTTACAGTTAGACTCCGAGTAGTATTGTGTTTAGATAGGATATGGAGTCGTGTCCTAATAGGACACTTGTATCCTAGGCCTCTCTTATATAGCGAGGATAGACACACGATGTAACCTATGACAACATAATAGCACATGAACGCAGGGGAAGCCGGCGGCATGTGCCGGCGTCCAGGGCGACCCGGTGCGGTATTGTAGCGGTGTCATGGGGAGGAGCGTCCATAGTCAGGCCCCGGGGATGTAGCCATATCGGTGAACCTCGTTAACAAATATCGGTGTCGTGCTCGTGTGATTGCTTGGTCCTCGGATAGTCGACGGTATGCCTCGGATTTATTCTAACAACGACTACAACCACTGAAGCGTGATGAAGGCGCCATTGTCATCGCTCGTCCCTAGTTGGAACCGCACAAAACTTGTTATAGTCGAGAGTCTTGAAAGCCATCGTGCTAGGGCCCCATAGGACCAGCGCATCAGAACAATAATTAACCGCCGCCGATGAAGAAAAACATAAATCGGAAGGATCCGACCTGAAGACACACAACCGTAGATGAACAAAGATCGGATTCGAGAAGATTCACCAAAGACGAATACAGACCAAAATCATGTGAGATTCTCCAGAGAAAAACATTCACACGCCCTTCAAGGATGCTAGACACAACACCAGGATAGGGACTAGACGGGGAGAATCTTATCCCATCTTCATGGAGCCGCCACCGTCTCATCTTCCTAAAAAGGGACACAACCCTAATAAAACTCAAACAAACTTCTAAAAATGAAGCACTTCCGTCGACAAGAGCCAAGACCCACCACGCCCCATGACTCTAAGAGCATCTACAACTGGCTCCTCCATACTGAACCCAAACACCCGGGCTCGCAGACCGGTCGCTATCCGTACAAAAAAAGCGCACCCAACCCGGCTCCCCAAAACCAGCCCAAACGGCCGGACTGATTGGCACTCCCCATATTCGGCTCATATCTGGGGCAGATAAGGGGAGGTCCGGACACGCCCGCCACGTAGGGCGGGCCCGCTATGGCCCACGTAAGGATGCATGGCTCGCCCGGAGAAGGGATGAAGAGGTCAGGAGGAACAGCTCGCCGGCCACGCCTCCGCTGCTCTGCTTGCTGGGTTCGCCGGTGCTTCAGTGGCGGCCAACCCCTCCAGTGCCTCTGAACTCGATCTGCCGTTTTTTAATTTCCGCAACTAGATTCTGCATAAATTGATGGATGGACGCATGCGGATGTATTGTACGTTATGAAGCTCCGATGACTTTGATTAATTCCTCCGTTGATGGTAGTGAACTCCAAGTGTATGATTTGTTCTATCGGCCACGTACGGTTTCAGTGTCGAATTTCACCTGCTTCTCACTTCAGATGTCAAAGTTTGCACCCATCATCTGAATGCCTCAAGGAATTTTTACGGGTAATGAGATTCTTGCCTTGGCCTTATGGACTGCAGGTTAGTCTTTGGCGAATAAAAACCAACCATTTTCTTAACTGTGATGAACATAAACACGACTTTCAGTATGAAACCAACCATTTTCTGACCGACTTATCAATTTATTCTTTCACTGTAATTAGTTTATGTATATCCTTGTTTTCGTTCCTTCATTACTTGGCTGGGTTGGTGCTCTCGATCTTGGGTGCATTTGTGCAATTCAGACTCCGACTCCATTGTGCCTCTTGTTGCGCGGTGCGGAGGGCCGCCTTGGACACCGCCGACGGCGCCCTGGTGGTGGCCTTGCCCTGGCCGGCGTTGGCGGAGCAGTCACTAAGCGATCACTCCTCATCGATCTTGGTGAGCACACCATCAACGGCGGCGGCAGTGCCTAGCGGACGTCTTCGCGGTGGTGACGGAGCGGTTGAGGGCCCACGCGGCATCGGATTTGAGATTGGGGTCGTTGAAGACCCAATCCGACACCACGTCCGTTTTGCCGAACGAGGACCCAGCGTTGCCCGCGCGGGGCAGCGGCCGGAGGTGGAGGAGGCCGTCGGGCGGGAGGAGCAGATCGGGCAGGCCTCGCAGATCCGCGCGTGGGGCGGGAAGGGCCGGCGCCTGCATCGGTGCTGCCGCGACGGGCGACAGGGGGCGTCGCACCGGACCCGGAGCTGCCGCCCGTATCGACCCGCGAGCGCTCGAGCGCGATACGGAGCACCAGCTCCTCCTTGTCTCCGGAGCTGCCGTCGGAATGGCTGCAGGTGCTCGACATATGCTCGTCGGCGCTAGGGATTTGGTGGATTGGGGAAATGGGAGCGTCGGGGATGGGAGGGGAGCGGAGCGGAGTGGAGTGAGCTAGGGTTTCTGTCGGACGGGGATTTTGTGGGGGGTCGGGGTGGGCCAGCGGTGGGCCGGGCTGACGTGGCGAACGCGCCCGGGCGTGCCCGGTCCGCCTCATATCCGCCCTATATTTGGGTCGGATATGAGGGGTGCGGGCGTTTGAGGCCCGTTTGAGAGCTTCGGTTGGGTCAGTATTTTGTGACCGGTTAGTGACCGGACGGACTGTCCGGGCGTATGAGACGGATATAGGGCACCGGCTGTAGATGCTCTAAGGCCGTATGTTAGCAGGTGCAACCGGAGCGGTTGAACAGGGCCCCAAAAATTGGAGGTCTCCCGACTGTTGGTAATTAATGTGTTAAATAGAGCATTAACTAGAACATTGTGACGACTTAAATAAAGCTTCACGAAATTGTCTAAAAAAAATCAATTAGTCCCAGCGCCCTCCCCTTCCCTCTTCACTCACTCTCACTCACTCTCTCTCTCTCTCTCAATGCAGCTATTCGAAAAAATCAATTTCACAAACTCCAAAAGACCAATTTTTTCCCTCCCCATCTTGATTCTTTTCCAATCATCCTTGGGGCTAATGCTCATGATTTCCCCAAAAGAAAATCATTAGTGGCAACAAACTGGTGTACTCCAGATCCTCTATATATTGGGGAGTTTTCCTCTCAATTCTCATGTGCTCTTGTGCATCTGCTTTGTCTCTGACTTACAAATCACCCATCAGAGCTTTATGTGCAGTCTCTCATGATCTACAACTACAGAGTCCTGCTAGATTCGATGGTTGTGGCAATTCTCAGCAACCTATTCTTCTATTAGTTTATATAAGTAGAATAGTAAATCCAGTTCGTTGTTCTTTCTTGAACTTGTACATCCGGTGGTGTAAGTCTACATGAAAATTATACTGCGACAGTGATTAACAAACTATACATTTTAATCCACTCTTTCGAACATCATGGCCCAAATTTTGATTCGCACAGGGCCTCTGATATTCTAGGTACGGCCCTGCATCTAGAAGACTGTACTGGTGGAGGCTCACTCTTGTCAAGCATGACGGAGATACCCATCTTACTGTTTTAAATAATTTTGTTTACTGGAGCACATCATTTCTTGGCTAACAGGGATAGGCCGTGAGCCACGTGACAATGATGCATGACAAGCACACTCCCGGGGGTGCATGCCAGCAATTAGCAGTCAGTGACGCTTTGGGACGAGTCGTGCTTATAGTGAGAGTAATATAATTAGTAACATGCATGTCACATGGACAAAAATTATGACAGGGATAGGCCCAGCCCAAGCTCTCCTTTCTCTCTTCTCTGTTTTTCGTTCCCCTAACTCGAGCTCATCCTCTATTTTTGCCAAGAATTGTCAAGATTGGAGGCACCCCATCTATCTAAGGGTTCTAAAAGGTTAGCAACTTCATTCTTTCATCTCTCATTGCTAGTTTAGCTCGTTTCATGCTCTAAGTATAGTGATTTATGGGTTTTAGTTTGGAAGTAATTATGTGGGAGTTTATTTGATTTATATGCAATTTGAGCTCAAATTAACTTCTTAGTTTCCATATGTGTAGGTGTGGTTGACTTAGTGCCTTCCCGTCCTCGCCGCCGTCGATCGCCCGCACCGTCCTGTCGCCGGCACCACCTTGGTGAGCCTCTTGTTCTTATCCTTTTTGTAAAAAAAAAAAAAATCTTATTTGTATGATTTAGATAGTTACTTGTATAATTTTCTTACTTGTATGATTGTTTGTTATACGTAGTGCCATGGTTTTGATATCTGTCCCCGTCGGCCGTCGTCCGGTTTATGATTCGGATGTGGTATATTATCTTTTATAACTATTTCTTGCATTTCATGTTTATGACAATTATGCCCATCGTTGACATAAATATTTTTATCTAGGAGGTATGTCAATCGGAAATTGCAACCGACCCTCTTGTTGAGAAGTTAAATTTACTTGCAAAAGAAAAGGAGTATTTGAAAGAAAAATTGAGCAGAATTGAAGAAGAGAAGATGAAATTGGAGTTGTATGTTGCCGATGTCGTCGATGATCACAAGATCAAGATGGATGCAATGCGCTTGAAGATTAGAAAGATTAGAAAATATGCCGTTACTAAAGAGGCTTGGTATTATTATGCCGTTGGATCAATTCTTTCTATAATTTAAGTCTCTAGCTCAGCTCGTTCATTGCCTGTAATTATCTTCACTATATTCTTTTGTACGCTATTATGCAGAATGAAGATTCTCGAATGCCAAAAAGAGGGAATCTTTGACATTGGGTTCGTTGACCCATATATCATTCATGAACTAATGATAAAAGACTACCCCGTTGACTCAGAGGAGAACTTGCTAAGGTTTTTGAAGGCACAAAATACCAAAACAAATATACTATTTCCTTATAACTTCAAGTGAGTGTTACTGTCTTATACTACAAATTATATTATTGCTTACTCGACGTTAAGTGTAGTTCATGAGTTATACATGCCTGCTTATATAAACGTGTGCGCAGGTTCCACTGGATCCTGCTAAACATTAAAGTTGACGCTGGAACTGTTGAAACCATGGACTCACTACGTAGAGACCCTCAAGAATACACTACCCTCATTTTGATGCTCGACACGTAATTTCAATCAGTATCGCACTATATCAGCCTCTTTCGTTCATTTCCTGAAATCAAGTAATTAATAACTCCTTTATTCATTTTCTTTGCCGGGCAGGGTTTGGAAACGGTTCATGATATGTCTCCAACGTATCTATAATTTTTTATTGTTGCATGCTATTATATTATCTATCTTGGATGTTTTATATGCATTATGGTACTATTTTATATCATTTCTTGGGACTAACCTATTAACCTAGTGCCCACTGCCAGTTGCTATTTTTTCCTTGTTTTTGCCTTTTCAGAAAGGACTATCAAACGGAGTCCAAACGGAATAAAACTTTCGCGATGATTTTTCTTGGACCAGAAGACACCCACGTAACTTGGAGAGAGGGTCAGGAGAGTCCCGAGGGCACCACAAGCCCTCAGGGCGCGCCTCCCTAGCTTGTGGGCTCCTCGGGAGTCCCCCGACCCTGACTCTTCCTCTATATATTCTCAAATTTTCACAAACCAACAGAAGCGTCCATAAAAAGACTTTTCCACTGCTGCAAGTTCTAGAACCACGAGATCCCATCTTGGGGCCTTTTCCGGTGATCTGCCGGAGGGGGATTCGATCATGGAGGGCTTCTACATCAACCTTGCTGCCCCTCCGATGATGTGTGAGTAGTTTACCACAAACCTACGAGTACATAGCTAGTAGCTAGATGGCTTCTTCTCTAACTTTGATCTTGAATACCATGTTCTCCTCGATCTTCTTGAAGTTCTATCCGATGTAATCTTCTTTTGCGGTGCGTTTGTTGAGATCCGATGAATTGTGAGTTTATGATCAGATTATCTATGAATATTATTTGAGTCTTCTCTGAACTCTTTTATGCATGATTTAAATAGCTTTGTATTTCTCTCCGATCTATTGATTTGGTTTGGCCAACAGGATTGATCTATCTTGCCATGGGAGAGGTGCTTTGTGATGGGTTCAATCTTGCGGTGTCCTCACCCAGTGACATAGTAGGGGTAGCGAGGCACGTATTGTATTGTTGCCATTAAGGGTAAAAAGATGGGGTTTATATCATATTGCTTGAGTTTATCCCTCTACATCATGTCATCTTGCTTAAAGTGTTACTCTGTTCTCTTGAACTTAATACTCTAGATGCAGGCAGGAGTCGGTCGATGTGTGGAGTAATAGTAGTAGATGCAGGCAGGAGTCGGTCTACTTGTCACGGACATGATGCCTATATTAATGATCATTGCCTTGGATATCGTCATGATTATTCGCTTTTCTATCAATTGCTCAACAGTAATTTGTTCACCCACTGTATGTTTTCTTTCAAGAGAGAAGGCTCTAGTGAAACCTATGGCCCCCGGGTCTATTTTTCATCATATATTTTCAGATCTATAAACAAAAAAAAACCAAAAAATACCTTGCTGCAATTTATTTACGTTTACTTTATATTTGCCTTTTTATATCTATCTCTATCAGATCTCATCCTTGCAAGTAACCGTGAAGGGATTGACAACCCCTTTTCCACGTTGGGTGCAAGTGTTTGATTGTTTGTGCAGGTGCGTTAATTGGAGACTTGCTTGTTCCTGCTACTGTGTTGATACCTAGGTTCTCAACTGAGGGAAATACTTATCTCTACTTTGTTGCATCACCCTTTCCTCTTCAAGGGAAAAACCAACGCAAGCTCAAGAAGTAGCAGGAAGAATTTATGGCGCCCTTGCCGGGGAGGATACACATCAAGCCTACCAAGTACCCATCAAACTCTCATCTCTTGCATTTACTTTATTCGCCATTTGCCTCTCGTTTTCCTCTCCCCCACTTCTAAAACGTTTTTAGAAAAACACAAAAATATTTGCCTTTTTATTCGCCTTCTTTCGTTCGTCTTTTTGTTTGCTTTTTGTTTGCTTGTGTGATAGATTGCTTGCTTTGTCACGATGACACAAGTAAATACCAAGTTGTGTGACTTCTCCAACACTAATAATAATGATTTTATTAGTACTCCGATTGCTCCCGCCACTAGTGCGGAATTTTATGAAATTAATGCCGCTTTGTTGAACCTTGTTATGAAAGAACAATTTTCTGGTATCTCTAATGAAGATGTGGCATCCTATCTAAATACTTTCGTTGAGTTATGCGATATGCAAAAGAAAAGATATGTGGATAATGATATTGTTAAATTGAAACTATTTCCGTTCTCACTACGAGATCGTGCTAAAATTTGGTTTTCATCTTTGCCTCAAAATAGTATTGATTCATGGGATAAGTGTAAAGATGCTTTTATTTCCAAGTATGTTCTGCCCGCTAAGATCATCTCCCTTAGGAACAATATAATGAATTTTAAGCAACTTGATCATGAACATGTTGCACAATCTTGGCAGACGATGAAATTAATGATAAGAAATTGCCCTACTCGTGGTTTAAGTTTATGGATGATCATACAAAATTTTTATGTGGGATTGAATTTTGCATCTAGAAATATTTTGGATTCCGCCGCTGGAGGTACTTTTATGGAAATTACATTAGGAGAAGCTACAAAACTCCTAGATAATATTATGGCTAATTACTCTCAATGGCACACCGAAAGAGCTTCCACTAGTAAAAAAAGTGCATGCGATAGAAGAAATTAACACTTTGAGTGGAAAGATGGATGAACTTATGAAATTGATTGCTAATAAGAGTGCTCCTATTGATCCCAATGATACGCCTTTGTCTACTTTGATTGAGAATAATTATGAATTTATGGATGTGAATTTTGTTGGTAGGAACAATTTTGGTAATAACGCGTATAGAGGCAATTTTAATCCTAGGCTGTTTCCTAGTAATTCCTCTAATAATTATGGTAATTCCTACAACAATTCCTATGGAAATTATAATAAGATACCCTCTGATCTTGAGAGTAATATTAAAGATTTTATAAATTCTCAAAAGAATTTCAATGCTATGGTAGAAGAAAAATTGCTTAAGATTGATGATTTGGCTAGGAGCGTTGATAAGATTTCTCTTGAGATTGATTCTTTGAAATTGAGATGTGTGCCACCCAAGCATGATATTAATGAATCTTTGAAAGCTATTAAAATTTCTATGGATGAATTTAAAGAAAGAACCGCTAGGATGCATGCTAAAAGAGATTGGTTTGTAAAAGCGTGTTCTTCTAGTTTTTGTGATAATAATGATGAAGATTATAAAGTTATTGGTGTTACTCCTATTGAATCTTTATTTGCCAATAATAAACTTGATCAAGATGGGACTGGAGATTATTCAACTTTAGCTAGAAGGCGTCCCAACAATTTGGAGTTTAACGATCTTAACGAAAAAATTGATAAAAGTGGGATTGGAGAGGTCAAAACTTTAGGTAGCGATGAACCCACTCTTTTGGATTTCAAGGACTTTAATTATGATAATTGCTCTTTGATAGATTGTATTTCCTTGTTGCAATCCATGCTTAATTCACCTCATGCTTATAATCAAAATAAGGCTTTTACTAAACATATCGTTGATGCTATGATGAAATCTTTTGAAGAAAAACTTGAGTTGGAAGTTTCAATCCCTAGAAAGCTTTATGATGAGTGGGAACCTACTATTAAAATTAAGATTAAAGATTATGAGTGCTATGCTTTATGTGATTTGGGTGCTAGCATTTCAACTATTCCAAAAACTTTGTGTGATGTGTTAGGTTTCCATGAACTTGATGATTGTTCTTTGAATTTGCATCTAGCGGATTCCTCTACTAAAAAACCTCTTGGAAGGATTAATGATGTTCTTATTGTTGCAAATAGTAATTATGTGCCTATAAATTTTATTGTGCTTGATATAGATTGCAATCCCACATGCCCTATTATTCTTGGTAGGCCTTTCCTTAGAACGATTGGTGCAATTATTGATATGAAAGAAGGAAACATTAGATTTCAATTTCCGTTAAGGAAGGGCATGGAACACTTTACGAGAAAGAAAATTAAGATGCCATATGAATCTATTATGAGGGCTACTTATGGATTGAGTACCAAAGATGACAATACCTAGATCTTTTGTGTTTTGCCTAGCTAGGGGCGTTAAACAATAGCGCTTGTTGGGAGGCAACCCAATATTTTTATTTTGTTCCTGTTTTTGAATAAAATACACATTATTACCTCTGTAGTAATTGTGTTTTGGTGTTTTAATTAGTGTTTATGCCAAGTAAGACCTTTGGGATGGTCTACCGTGATAGTTGATTTGATCTTGCTGAAAAACAGAAACTTTTGTGCCCAGTAAAATAATTTTAGAAATTCACATAAAAGCGCTTTTGATCTGATTATTTTTGCGCAAGATTGGTATACAAATTTCCCAGGTTCTACTAATTTTTAATAATTTTTTTAGTTACAGAAGTATACGAGGTTTCGAGATTGCTACAGACTATTCTGTTTTTGACAGATTCTATTTTCTTTGAGTTGTTCTCTTATTTTGATGAATCTATGGGTAGTATCGGGGGGTATGAACCATGGATAAGTTGGAATACAGTAGATATAAAATCAATACAAATTTAGAATGAGTTCATAATAGTACCTAAGTGGTGGTTTGTTATTCTTATACTAACGGAGCTCACGAGTTTTTTGTTAAGTTTTGTGTTTGAAGTTTTCAAGGTGTGGGTAAGCTTTTGATGGACAATGGAATAAGGAGTGACAAGAGCCTAAGCTTGGGGATGCCCAAGGAACCCCAAGGTAAAATTCAAGGAGAACCAAGCATCTAAGCTTGGGGATGCCTCGGATGGCATCCCCTCTTTTGTCTTCTATCCATCGGTAAATTACTTGAGGCTATATTTTTATTCACTACATGATATGAGTTTTTCTTGGAGCGTCTTGTGATATATGAGTCTTTGCTTTATTTTCTTTTTAGTTTGCCACAATCATCCATGCTGTACACACCTTTTGAGAGAGACACACATTAATTGTGAATTTATTAGAATACTCTATGTTCTTCACTTATATCTTTTGAGCTAGGCAGTTGCTTTAGTGCTTCACTTATATATTTTTAGAGCACGACTGTGGTTTTATTTTATAGAAATTGATGGACTCTCATGCTTCACTTATATTATTTTGAGAGTCTTGAAAACAGTATGGCAATTGGTTTAGGTTATGAATTTAGTCCTAATATGATAGGCATTCAAGAGGATATAACAAAAAAATTTGTAAAGATCATTGAATATATGAGAAGTTTGATTCCTTGCATTTGTTTTGAGATACAAAGATAGCGATATTAGAGTCATGCTAGTTGGTAATTGTGGTTGAGTAATAATACTTGTGTTGAGGTTTGTGATTCCCGAAGCATGCATGTATGGTGAACCATTATGTGATGAAGTCGGAGCATGATTTATTTTTTTGATTGTCTTCCTTATGAGTGGTGGTCGGGGACGAGCGATGGTCTTTTCCTACCAATCTATCCCCCCTAGGAGCATGCATTGTAGTACTTTGTTTCGAGGGCTACTAAATTTTTGCAATAAGTATGTGAGTTCTTTATGACTAATGTTGAGTCCATGGATTATACACACTCTCACCCCTCCACCATTGCTAGCCTCTCTAGTACCGTGCAACTTTTGCCGGTGCATTAAACCCACCATATAACCTTCTTCAAAACAGCCACCATACCTACCTATTATGGCATTTCCATAGCCGTTCCGAGATATATTGCCATGCAACTTCCACCGTTCCGTTTATTATGACACATACCATCATTGTCATATTGCTTTGCATGATCATATAGTTGACATAGTATTTCATGGCTTTGACCACCGTTCATATTTTTCATACATGTCACACTAGATCATTGCACATCCCGGTACACTGCCGGAGACATTCATATAGAGTCATATCTTTGTTCTAGTATCGAGTTGTAATTCTTGAGTTGTAAGTAAATAAAAGTGTGATGATCATTATTATTAGACATTGTCCCATGTGAGGAAAGGAAGATGGAGCCTATGATTCCCCCATAAGTCGGGATGAGACTCCGGACGAAAAATAAAAAGAGAGGCCAAAGAGCCCAAAAGAAAAAAAAATAGAGAAAAAGAGAGAAGGGGCAATGTTACTATCCTTTCCACACTTGTGCTTCAAAGTAGCACCCCGTTCTTCATGATAGAGAGTCTCCAATTTTGTCACTTTCATATACTAGTGGGAGTTTTTCGTTATAGAACTTGGCTTGTATATTCCAATGATGGGCTTCCTCAAATTGCCCTAGGTCTTCGTGAGCAAGCAAGTTGGATGCACACCCACTTAGTTTTCTTTTGAGCTTTCATACACTTATAGCTCTAGTGCACCCGTTGCATGGCAATACCTACTCACTTGCATCGATATCGATTGATGGGCATCTCCATAGCCCATTAATTTGCCTAGTTGATGTGAGACCATCTTCCTTTTTGTCTCTTCCATGCAACCTCCACCATATCTATTCCACCTATAGTGCTATATCCATGGCTCACGCTCATGTATTGCCTGAAAGTTGAAAAAGCTTTAGAACATTAAAAGTATGAAAACAATTGCTTGGCTTGTCATCGGGGTTGTGCATGATTAAAATATTTTGTGTGGTGAAGATGGAGCATAGCCACACTATATGATTTTGTAGGGATAACTTTCTTTTGCCATGATGTATTTGCAAAACTATGATTGCTTTCTTAGTATGCTTGAAGTATTATTGTTTTTATGTCAGTATTAAACTTTTCTTTGAATCTTATGAATCTGAATATTCATGACACATAAAATAAAATTACATTGATAAATATGCTAGGTAGCATTCCACATCAAAAATTCAGTTTTTATCATTTACCTACTCGAGGATGAGCAGGAATTAAGCTTGGGGATGCTTGATACGTCTCCAACGTATCTATAATTTTTTATTGTCCCATGCTATTATATTATCTATCTTGGATGCTTTATATGCATTATGGTACTATTTTATATCATTTTTTTGGACTAACCTATTAACCTAGTGCCCAGTGCCAGTTGCTGTTTTTTCCTTGTTTTTGACTTTTTCAGAAAGGAATATCAAACGAAGTCCAAACGGAATAAAACTTTTGTGATGATTTTTATTGGACCAGCATACACCGACGTAACCTTGAGAGAGGGCTAGAAGAGTCATGAGGGCACCACAAGCCCTCAGGGCACGCCCTAGGGGGGGGGGGCCTCCATGGCTTGTGGGCTCCTCGGGAGTCCCCCGACTCTGATTATTCATCTATATATTCTCAAATATTCCCAAACCAACAGGAGCGTCCACAAAAATACTTTACCGCCGATGCAAGTTACAGAACCACGAGATCCCATCTTGGGGCCTTTTCTGGCGATCTGCCGGAGGGGGATTCGATCACGGAGGGCTTCTACATCAACCTTGCTGCCCCTCCGATGATGTGTGAGTAGTTGACCATAGACCTACGGGTCCATAGCTAGTAGCTAGATGGCTTCTTCTCTCTCTTTGATCTTCAATACCATGTTCTCCTCGATCTTCTTGGAGTTCTATCCGATGTAATCTTCTTTTGCGGTGCGTTTGTTGAGATCCGATGAATTGTGAGTTTATGATCAGATTATCTATGAATATTATTTGAGTCTTCTCTGAACTCTTTTATGCATGATTTAAATAGCTTTGTATTTCTCTCCGATCTATTGATTTGGTTTGGCCAACTAGATTGATCTATCTTGCCATGGGAGAGGTGCTTTGTGATGGGTTCAATCTTGCGGTGTCCTCACCCAGTGACATAGTAGGGGTAGCGAGGCACATATTGTATTGTTGCCATTAGGGGTAAAAAGATGGGGTTTATATCATATTGCTTGAGTTTATCCCTCTACATCATGTCATCTTGCTTAAAGCATTACTCTGTTCTCTTGAACTTAATACTCTAGATGCAGGCAGGAGTCGATCGATGTGTGGAGTAATAGTAGTAGATGCAGGCAGGAGTCGGTATACTTGTCACGGGCGTGATGCCTATATTAATGATCATTGCCTTGGATATCGTCATGATTATTCGCTTTTCTATCAATTGCTCAATAGTAATTTGTTCACCCACCGTATGTTTTCTTTCAAGAGAGAAGCCTCTAGTGAAAACTATGGCCCCCGGGTCTATTTTCCATCATATATTTTCAGATCTATAAACCAAAAAAACCAAAAAATACCTTGCTGCAATTTATTTACTTTTACTTTATATTTGCCTTTTTATATCTATCTCTATCAGATCTCATCCTTGCAAGTAACCGTGAAGGGATTGACAACCCCTTTTCCGCGTTGGGTGCATGTGTTTGATTGTTTGTGCAGGTGCGTTAATTGGAGACTTGCTTGTTCCTCCTACTGGATTGATACCTTGGTTCTCAACTGAGGGAAATACTTATCTCTACTTTGCTGCATCATCCTTTCCTCTTCAAGGGAAAAACCAACACAAGCTCAAGAAGTAGCAGTTCATCAAAGAGGTTGTCGGTGAATGGAAACCGAAGATGTCTTGACGACGGATCAAGGTAATTAAGTAGTACTACATAGGTCCGCGCACCTCTTTAATTCTAGTATCAATACGATTATCATGCTTGATTATTATCTCATTGAATTCTATTCTCGCAAAGTGCATGAGGCAGGAACATGGGACTAATTTGTGTGCATACTACGTTTCCGAGAACATTCGCATTACGACCGAATGGCGCAGAGATGCAAGACAAGTTCATGTACATAAACACTATTCACATTTTTTTTATCTTGATCTAATTTATATACACATGAAGCGGCTTGAAATTGTGTAAGTATTTCCCCAAAGAGGAAGGGATGATGCAGTACAGCTATGGTAGGTATTTCCCTCAGTAATGAAACCAAGGTTATCGAACCAGTAGGAGAACCAAGCAACACTATGTAAACGGTACCTGCACATCTCTCCTCGGTAAAAAGATAGATTAAGTAGTATGAGATTGGATAAATAGATCTGAATAAAACACGAAATAAAATATGCAAATAAAAAGTGCAGCAAAGTATTTTTGGGTTTTTGGAATAATAGATCTGAAAACAAATGCGGTGAAAAATAGATCGGAAAGCAATATGATAAAAGATAGACCCGGGGGCCGTAGATTTCACTAGTGGCTTCTCTCGAGAAAATAGCATACGACGGGTAAACAAATTACTGTTGGGCAATTGATAGAAGATCAAATAATTATGATGGTATCCAAGGCAATGATCATTATATAGTCATCACGTCCAAGATTAGTAGACCGAAACGATTTAGCATCTACTACTATTACTCCACACATCGACCGCTATCCAGGATGCATCTAATGTATTAAGTTCATGGAGAAACTGAGTAATGCAATAAGAACGATGACATGATGTAGACAAGATCTATTCATGTAGGAATAGACCCCATCTTATCATCCTTAATAGCAATGATACATACGTGCCTCACTACCCCTTCTGTCACTGGGTGAGGACACCGTAAGATCGAACCCATCACAAAGCACCTCTTCCCATGGCAAGAAAAATTGATCTTGTTGGCCTAACTAAACCAAAGATTCGAAGAAGAAATCCGAGGCTATAAATAATCATGCATATAAGAGATCAAAGAAGACTCAAATAATATTCATTGATAGAGATCTGATCATAAACTCGAACTTCATCGGATGCCAACAAACACACCGCAAAAAGTCATTACATCTAATAGATCTCCAAGAGACCATTGTATTGAGAATCAAAAAGAGAGAAGAAGCCATCTAGCTACTACCTATGGACCCGTAGGTGTATGGTGAACTACTCACGCATCATCGAAAAGGCACCAAGGAGGATGATGAACCCCTCCATGATGGTTGTAGATTGGATCTCGTGGTTCTGGAACTTGCGGCAGCTGGAATTGTGTTTCGTCTGCTCTCCTAGGGTTTCTGGAATATTTGGGTATTTAGAGCGAAGAGGCGGTGGAGGAGACCCTCGTGGGCCCCACAACCCATCAGGGCACGCCAGGGGCCTCTGGCGCGCCCTCTTGTCTTGTGGGTCCCATGGGCCTCCCCCCAGGTGCTTCCTTGGCTCCCAAGTTGTCTTCTGGTCCAAAAAAGTCTCCAAAAAGTTTTGCTGCGTTTGGACTCCGTTTGATAGGGATATTCTGTGAAGTAAAAAACAAGCAAAAAAATAGCAACTGGCACTGGGCACTATGTCAATAGGTTAGTCCCAAAAAATGATATAAAGTTGCTATAAAATGATTATAAAACATCCAAGAATGATAATATAACAACATGGAATAATCAAAAATTATAGATATGTTGGAGACGTATCAACATCCCCAAGCTTAATTCTAGCTCGTCCTCGAGTAGGTAAATGATAAAAACAATTTTTTTGATGTGGAATGCTGCCTAACATGTTCATCACATAATCTTTTCTTTTGTAGCATGGACATTTGGACTTTTAGATGATTCAAAGCAATAGTCTATAATTGACATGAAGACTTCAATACTCAAGCATATCAACAAGCAACCATGTCTTTCAAAATATCAACACTAAAGAAAGTTATCCCTAGCCCATCATGCTCAATCATTGATCCATTCATGAAACACACTCGAATATTAGCAACATCCAATGCACAAGTATGATCATAGTGCCCCTTAGTTGGTGCTTTATAAGAGAAGATGGAGACTCAAATAAAATAAAAATTGCATAAAGTAAATAAATAGGCCCTTCGCAGAGGGAAGTAGGGATTTGTATAGGTGCCAGAGCTCAAAGCTTAAATTGAGAGATAAAATATTTAGAGAGGCATGCTTTTCCTGTCAACGAAAACGACCGAGTAATTCCCAACACTTTCCATGCTAGATATATCATAGGTGGTTCCCAAACATAAAATAAAGTTTATTCCTTTTTCCAAAATTCTTTCACACTCCATGGCTAGCCGTATCCATGGGTACCGTCCATACCAACACATTCCAAGGAATTTATTATTTGACAACATAAAGTAAATTTCTTTTCCATTTCAGGACTGGGCATCTCTATTACCGCCGTATTCTCATGCAATGACAAGTGAATAAACACTCATCTTGAGAATAACACATCTAGCAAGGAAAATATTGGCCACCCCCTACCGCTTCATGAGAGGTACGGGCACACAAAAAGGAAATTCATTTCGAAAATTAGAGTTGGCACATACAAATTTGCTTAGAACGACAAGGAAATACTTCGTATAGGTAGGTATGGTGAACTCATATGGCAAAACTGGGTTTAAGGATTTTGGATGCACAAGTAGTATTTCTACTTAGTACAAGTGGAGGCTAGCAAATAGATTGAGAAGCAACCAACCAAGAAACAAAAATTCTCATAAACGGGCATTAAGCATAACTAACACCGAATAATGCACCACAAGTACGATGTAATTTCATTGCATAACTATTGACTTTCGTGCATGCATAGGGAATCACAAACCTTAACACCAACATTCTTACTAAAGTATGATTACTCACCAACATGACTCAGATATTACCATCATCATATCTCAAAACTATTACAAGGAATCAAGTTTATTTTGTCCAATGATCTTCATGAAAGTTTTTATTATATCCCTCTTGAATATCTATCACTTTGGGACTAGTTTCATATGTTGCAATTGCTTTTGACAAGATCAAACAAATTTAAGTAAAGAACATGAGCATAAAAATTTTCATCTCTCTAAATAATATAAGTGAAGCATGAGAGAATTTCTTCAAAAATCTCCTAACTCTTAAATAAATCTAAGTGAAGCATGAGAGTATTTCTTAAAAAATAATAAAGCACACCATGCTCAAAAAGATATAAGTGAATCACTAGAGCAATTCCATAGCTCAAAAAAAAAATACGTGAAGCATAAAGAGCAATTCTAATAAATCATAGCATAATTTTGGCTCTCTCAAATAGGGGTGTCTAGCAAGGATACTTGTGACAAACTAAAAGGCAAAACAAGCAAAGACTCATATAATACAATACGCTCGAAGCAAAACTCATGATATGTGACGAATAAAAATTTAGCTCCAAGTAAAATTACCGATGGTCGTTAGAAGAAAGAGGGGATGCCTTCCGGGGCATACCCAAGCTTAGTTGCTTGATTCTCCTTGAATATTAACTTGGGGTGCCATGGGGCATCCCCAAGCTTAGGCTCTTGATACTCCTTAATCCTCAATCCATCATGATCTCGCCCAAAACTTTAAAACTTCAATCACACAAACTTAACAAAACCTTCGTGAGATCCGTTAGTATAAGAAAACCAATCTTTACTTTAAGTACTATTGAAAACCCATTCATATTTTGTTATTTCATTATACCTACTATATTCTAACTTTACCAATGGCTTATAGCCTCCAATATAAACCATAGATTCATCAAAATAAGCACACAATACAAAGAAAACAGAATCTGTCAAAAACAGAACAGTCTGTAAAGATGCGAATTGATCTCATACTTTTCTAACTCAAAAAATTCTGAAACATTAGGAAACCGTATCCAATTTGTATATCAATCTTGTGAAAAACATTCAGAAGTTTTCGTTGCTTCTGTGAATTTTAACAATTCTGCTACTGGACGCAAAAGTTTCTGTTTTCTAACAAGATCAAATCAACTATCACCCAACAAGATCCCAAAGGCTTTACTTGGCACAAACACTAATTAAAACATAAAAAAACACAACCATAACAGTAGCATAATTGTGCAAATACTCAAGAACAAGAATAAAAAGGCAAAAATAAATTTTATTCGTTGGATTGCCTCCCAACAAGCGCTATCATTTTATGCCCCTAGCTAAGCATAATGTATAGGTTCAAGTATTGTCATCTTTAGTTTTTGCTCAATAGGTTTCCCTCATGATTGATTCATATGGTGGCTTAATTATTGTTCTAGGGATGTGTTCCATACCCTTTCTTAGTGCAAATTGAAATTTAACATTGCCATCTTTCATATCAATCACGGCACCTATAGTTCGTAAAAACAGTCTACCAAGAATGATGGGGCAAGACGGATCGCAATCAATATCAAGAACAATAAAATATATGGGAACATAATTCCTATTTGCAAGAATAAGAACATCATTAATTCTTCCCAAAGGCTTTTTAATAGTAGAATTCGCCAAGTGCAAATTAAGGGAACATTCTTCAATATTGGTAAGACCAAGCACATCACATAGAGATTTCAGAATTGTGGAAACACTAGCACCCAAATCACATAAAGCAAAGCACTCATAATTTTTTATCTTGACTTTAATGGTAGGTTCCCATTCATCATGTAATTTTTTAGGAATTGAAATCTCTAATTCCAATTTTTCTTCAAAAGTTTTCATCATGGCATCAACAATATGTTTAGTAAAAGATTTATTTTGTTCATAAACATGGGGTGAATTTATCATGGATTGCAACAAAGAAATAATCTCAATCAAAGAGCAACTATCATAATTAAAGTCTTTGTAATCCAAAAGAGTGGGCACATCACTAGTTAAAGTTTTGACCTCTCCAAACCCACTTTTATCAATTTTTTCATCAAGATTTTCACCCTCCGAATCATTGGTACGCCCTCTAGCTAAAGTTGACTCTTCTTCCGTACCTTTATCATCAATTTTAATCTTACTAAACAAGGAATCAATAGAAGAAACACCAATCACTTTAAGATCTTTATCATTTTTATCCTCTAGATAAATTGGTTTAGCGGCCATTTGATTTACTAGTGTAGCTTGTGCATCGGATATTTTGCCTAACAAATTTTCAGCATGAGCATACTTGGATTGGAGATTATAAACTTCTCTACTAACATCATCAAGTTGTTTTGTTATAGCATTTAGCACAACAGAGTGTTCTTTAAGCTCCTAGGTAAAATACTTATTATGCTCAAATTGTGTAGTCATATAATCCTTGGTACATTTCTCAATCTCAAGAAAAATATTGGGGTAAGGAACATCATAATACTTTCTTTGAGCATCATGACCACACAAACAAGATTGCAAGCAAACAAGAGATCTGACAAGAAAAAGGCAAACCAAAAAAAAGAAGGCAAATATTTTTGTGCTTTTTGCAAAAATGTTTTAGAAGTGGGGAGATGAAAATGAGAGGCGAATAGCAAATAATGTAAATTGCAAGGAGATGAGATTTGTGATTAGGAACCTGATAGATGTTGATGATGTCTCCCCGACAACGGCGCCAGAAATTCCTTTTGATGCGGCATGAAACTGCGTTGGTATTTCCCCATAGAGGAAGGGATGATGCAGTATAACTACGGTTGGTATTTCTGTCAGTTATGAAACCAAGGTTATCGAACTAGTAGGAGAACCAAGCAACACTATGTAAAGGGTACCTGCACACAAAGAACAAAACCTCGCAACCCAACGCGTAAGAGGGGTTGTCAATCCCTCCTCGGTAAAAAGATAGATTAAGTAGTATGAGATTGGATAAATAGATCTGAATAAAACACGAAAGAAAATATGCAAATAAAAATTGCAGCAAAGTATTTTTGGGTTATTGGAATAATAGATCTGAAAACAAATGTGGTGAAAAATAGATCGAAAAGCAATATGATAAAAGATAGACCCGGGGGCCATAGATTTCACTAGTGGCTTCTGTCGAGAAAATAGCATACGGTGGGTAAAAAATTTACTGTTGGGTAATTGATAGAAGATCAAATAATTATGACGATATCCAAGGCAATGATCATTATATAGGCATCACGTCCAAGATTAGTAGACCGAAATGATTTTGCATCAACTACTATTACTCCACACATCGACCGCTATCCAGCATGCTTCTAGTGTATTAAGTTCATCGAGAAATGGAGTAATGCAATAAGAATGATGGCATGATGTAGAATAGATCTATTAATGTAGGAATAGACAACATCTTGTTATCCTTAATAGCAGCGATACATATGTTCCTCGCTACCTCTTCTGTCACTGGGTGAGGACACTATAAGATCGAACCCATCACAAAGCACCTCTTTCCATGGCAAGAAAATCGATCTAGTTGGCCTAACTAAACCAAAGATTCGAAGAAGAAATACGAGGCTATAAATAATCATGTACATAAGAGATCAAAGAAGACTCAAATAATATTGATGGATAGAGATCTGATCATAAACTCGAACCTCATCAGATCCCAACAAACACACCGCAAAAAGTCATTACATCAAATAGATCTCCAAGAGACCATTGTACTGAGAATCAAAAAAGAGAGAAGAAGCCATCTAGCTACTGCCTACGGACCCGTAGGTCTATGGTGAACTACTCACGCATCATCGGAGAGGCACCAAGGAGGATGATGAACCCCTCCGTGATGGTGTTAGATTGGATCTCATGGTTCTGGATGTTGCGATGGCTGGAATTGTGTTTCGTCTGCTCTCCTAGGGTTTCTGGAATATTTGGGTATTTATAGAGCGAAGAGGGGGTGGAGAAGACCCTCGTGGGCCCCACAACCCATCCGGGTGTACCAGGGGCCTCAAGCGCCCTCTTGTCTTGTAGACCCCACGGGCCTCCCCCCAGGTGCTTCCTTGGCTCCCAAGTTGTCTTTTGGTTCAAAAAAAAATCTCCAAAAAGTTTCGCTGCGTTTGGACTCTGTTTGATAGGGATATTCTGCGAAGTAAAAAAACAAGCAAAAAAACAGCAACTAGCACTGGGCAATATGTCAATAGGTTAGTCCCAAAAAATGATATTAAGTTGCTACAAAATGATTGTAAAACATCCAAGAATGATAATATAACAGCATGGAACAATAAAAAATTATAGATACGTTTGAGATGTATCAACACACAAATAATATAATCATATTAATCTCCTTCTTTAAAGATGGTGGAGATGTGTGATAGGCTCCTGCCAGAGAACCGCATACGACCAATTCAAGAGGAATTGGCGGGATTTTTTCTTAAGGAGTGTTGGGAAACGTTGCATAAGGACATGCATAGCAACGAGGGGGAGAGCATCTACATACCCTTGTAGATCACTAAACGGAAGCATTTATCATGCGGTTGATGTAGTCGTACTCTTCGCGATCCGATCACGATCCAACCAATCTAGTGCCGAACGGACGGCACCTCCGAGTTTAGCACACGTGCGGCTCGATGACGTCTCCTCCTTCTTGATCCAGCAAGCGGGAGACGAGAAGTACATGGGATCCCAACCAACATGATGGCGTGGTGGTGATGGAGGTAGTGGAGCACCGATAGCGCTTTGCTAAGCGTCGCCGGGACGAGGCGGTGGAACTACGAAGTAACGGGAGAGAGAGGGGCGCCAAGGGCTTGGTGTGTCCTCTTGGGGCGCCCCCTCCCCTCTATATATAGGTGGAGGGGCGTGGGAAATAGCCCCTCAAAGCCCAAGGGCGCAGCTTGTAACACCCTGGATTTTGCCCATTTTCTTTTTCTTTTGATTTTGGTCTGGATTTGCTTTTCTGTGGCTTCGTGGTCTTGAAACCCGGAAGGATCACCCTCGATTCCTCTCCCCAGTGGCTTGTCAATCTCAAAACCATTGCAAGACCTTGTCACTTCCATCTTGGATCAATCCCAATATTCTTTTTCTTGGGAATATTCCTTTTTCTATTAAAGGAATAACCCTGTTTGCCCTGAGTGGTGAAGCAACCCACATCTATGTCATCCCAAAAATTCCCAAATAATTCTCATAAATCCTTTGGGACATATCTTCTTCAGATATGTCAAATCCTTCCTTGCCATGTTCAAAAATATTTCACCAATATTCCTTTTCTGATTCTCCCCTAGCTATCAAGTTGAGAAGCAAGTACCCTTTATATTTGCTTGCTTGCTGTCAAACTTTTTGGACACTCTTTCCTATCCATATCTTTGCCACATGCCAAATCTCAACTTCATTTGCCTAGTGAATATTCCTGAGAAAATTTTCAAAGTTTCTGTTCAAACAGAGGCCCTGTGAAGGAAGTGCAAGCTAGGCATATCCAAATGAGTTGAAATTTTGCAAGAACCTTCATATGCTCAAAGTAAATTATCCACAAGATTTGAGCATCATCCCATATTCTATGAGAGAACACCTTCAATTCTTTGCTTCTGGTCATATTTTTCTATTGTGAAGCAACTATATTTTATATTGCTTCATAATTGCTGAAAATTTACAAAAGCATTCTCCTACCCATATAACATCCCTCTACACAATTTGGGCTCATGTCATTCATCCAATATTTCTCTAGAATTTTTCTTAGTTTCTGTCCAGAGAGGACCACTGTGAAGGAAGTACCATTTTGGTGTGTCCAAATGGTATGAAATTTTTACAGTATGTTCATGTATCCAAATAACTCCCATCCACAAAATTTCAGCTCAATCCAAGTATCCATTAGAGTGCCACTTCATGATTTCTTTTCTGGACCAGTTTGGGCAGTTGTGAAGCAAGTATGACAAATCCTAGTCCAAATCATACTAAAATTCACAGGATCATAGTCGTTCCTACCCTAACACCCCAGACATCTTATTTACCTCTTGGCACTTCTCTGTTGATCACAGAGACATGGACAAGTTTGATACGTCAATCTTCCAGCAATGCCTCACATCTTCTCGTGGTTTCTTTTGGTGATTTTTCACTTCCAGGCTACCTTGGGGAGCAAGGACTTCACTCCAGACAAGGTGTGCCAGCCTCTCGTGTCCCCTCCGAGCATGTACACGCGGTGACCACCGCCCTGGCACGCCATGGGCGCGAGCTGGATGTCGTTTTGCTTCGGGCTTATCTCCTCAGCCCGTTCTCTCGCGCCTTCCATGTCTTCTAGCTTCCTCCTTCTCCCACGTAGCTCTCTAGACCCCTCCCTCCCTCCAGAAACCTCCTCGCCGGTGCCAACCGTCGTGCCCGTGGATGTACCGCGAGCCGTGTGGTCTGCCGCCCCTGTCCTCTTCATCGCAGGCTCCTTCCTCGCACCGCGTCGCAGTAGTAGCGGTCAGGTCGGCACCGCGCGCATCCAAGCCAGCTCACCGCAAGCTTCAGTGAGTGGCTAAGGACTCCACGGCGGCCGATCCTATCCATTCTCGTCGCCGCGGCTATTTAAGGCCATCCCGAGCATTCTCGCCCTCACCACCAGCCTCACCTCACTCCACTGGTCCTCCTCGACCTCTCCATCCCTCGCCGGAGTCCATTCTTCCTTCTCATGGCCGCCATGCCCTCCGTCGGCCTCCTCCAAAATTGGAGCGAGCCGAAGCCCCTCTCTCCCTCCCACCTGCGCTGGGGTCTCCCTCGAACCCGCTGCCTCTTCCCATCTCCTCTGCTCGTCGCCGGAGCGCCCGAGGCCGCGTACCCAAAGTCGACCGCCGCCCTCGCCCATGGTCATCTCGAGCAGCAGCCGCTCCGCCGTTCCCCGGCGCCCGTGATCGGGCCAGACAAATGCGGTGTCCTTCCCCGAGCCTGCCAGAGCCCTCACCTTGGCCGGAGGCGACCGAAATCGCCCGAGCTCGCCGCTGTTGCGTCGCAGGCGCCCGAACCATTGCTGCTGTGGCCTCTCCCCAACGCTCGTGGCGCCCTGGTTGGGTGCGGCACTTCCTCCCGCATCCGCCGGTGGCCGAAGCTCGGCCGGAGACGGCCTGAGCCACCGGGCCCATCGCTGGAGTCACGCAGCTACGCCTCTCTTCTGCCTGTGTCGCGGGATAGAAGAAGGGGAGGGAGGAGAGAGAGGGTCAGCGCGGGGCCTGCACGTCAGCCCCTGACCATTGACCCAGGCCAGGCCCGCGCGCTTAAGTGGAAACGTATTTCCACAAATACGTTTTCGCTTTCGGAAAGCGTATTTCCCAGAAGGTGTTTTCTGTTTTGCAGCAAGGGGCCTGTTTGTGGATATTCTTTTTACAAATGGGTCCCTGACATTCATCTGGCTATATCTTTTCACTCCCTAGTCCGATCGAGGTGATTCCAAAGCCCACGTCTTCGTCTCTTCGAGCCCGTTATGTTGGTACCATTTTCATAATGTGTTGATACAGTGAAAATGACTATTTTGCCCTTGCCCGTAAACACCCCCTCCGAGAGAGAACTGTTTCCGGCGATCCATTCCGTGAGCTTCTCGCACTTCTGCCCGATGATTCCTTCATCCCCAGGCAAGCCACGACAGCCACTTGCATGATGGAATTGCAGTAGCTATGTTTTCCTACTGGAATAGTTATTTAATGTGTGCATGTTAATATTTTCGTGATTGCTTTATAACTACTTGTGAATCCATGCTTATCTTTATACCATGATCGTTTACATCTAGTTGGTTAAGTGATTACCCGCTACTATTATTATCATGTTGATATCTTGCTCATTTGCATAGTTACTTTATCAAGTTATCATGACTTAGCACATCATCATACAAATTTAACCGGATGTTAATCGAACTTGAACACCTGTTGGCTGAGTCATAGTGCGCCACCGAATCAAGCTCACCAGTGCAACCACACTTGCCGCCATGGGGCGGCCCTAACTCGGTCTATTGTCATGCCTCTCGCTGGTTCCTCCAACCAGGGAAGGTTATGAGTGCGTGCTACCCTGATCAGGTAGGCGGCTATAACCTTGTGAACCCAGTTTTGGTATTGAGCTCAGGTTTCTGTTTGGGACAGTTTTGTTTGGCCACGACAGTGGCAGGTGTCGGAAGGACACAGGGGTCACCCATGACATAGCCCAAAGGGGAGTTTGTCAGAGTGGCCGGGAGAGTGCCATGCAATAGACTGGGTTTTGTCGGAACATCGTTGGTCGACCCGAATGGGAGCATGAGGCAATGAGTTCCGTGGTGTGGGTATAGTGTACTAACCTCTGCATAGTGTATGATCTATCGATAGCCGCGTCCTCGGTCATGGGCACAGTTCGTAGTAGGACACACTATGCGTCAACAGTATAATAATCTTGCGTATAACAACCCGGTTCGATAAGAAAGAAGTTGGTTGATCTTTATGTGATCGCGAGAGGATCACCATGGTATCGAGGATACCGATGTTGGTTGATCATGATCACGAGAGGATCACCGTGGTATCATGGATACCGGATCTGATGATGTTATGCGGTAATCTCGGGTAAGGATCAAGCTCCTTGTGTTGATGTTATCACTACGGTATTGTAATACCAAGTTTGGTTGGTCCCGAGGTTACCATGTGGCGCACTCGATGGTAAGTTCTTACATGTGGTGGTTACGAGGTAACCCCAGAACAGGGTAACTGGCATCATGATAGTTTTAACCTGTTGCATGAAGTGTCATCATACTCATATGCCATATTGTTCTAGTCTCATTATGTTTACACCCGCTTAACCTGTAAATGCCATGTTGTTGCTTGTCTTGACTGCTTTGGTTGCTGTGAGCTTGCGAGTACATTCGAAGTACTCACCTGGCGTGTCATGCTAGTTTGCAGGTCATGCCATGATTGCTTGCTTGTCAAGGATTCCGAGTCTGCGAGCTAGGATAAGCGTTCCAGTCAGAGTCCCTGCGGAGTGGAGTCCATCACCGCTGTTGTTGTTCTGCTGCCAAGAGTTACTCCGCTTCCTTGGGTTGTTCCGCTGTTAGCTTAGATCTACCCTCGGCAAGCGTAGTATCGGCATGCCGATGTATTCCTTGTACCCTTGTAACCTTATCCATAGTAATAAAGAGCTGATTTGTTCTATGCCAACAGTGCTGTATTCCAGAAGACTTGTCTCTGGGCTGGAATACGTGGCGTTCCGGTTTCCTCTGAGCCGGGGTGCCACAAGCGTTGGTATTAGAGCAGGTCTGGCTGTAGGACGCCCTAGCCCGCGAGAGCGTTAGTAACCGGTAGTATAGGGTCTGGTTGGTTTGCTGCACTTGTTGTTGCATTTGTTTGTGCATAGCATGCATATAGCATATTTATCTTGTCACTAACGATGGATCTGGTGAGTGTAGGTGGCATCGGTTTCGACCCACTACCTTCACCCTTCAGCTGCATACTCGTTCCTTGGTGTAGTGTTATCTTCGTCCCAGCGGAGTGATGCCAAGGTGCTTGGTGGTGTCGATCCCTTGTCGGATTGATGCACCGGTACCACACCAATATATTCTCTTCAGTCACCCCTATAGTTTCGGTGATAGACATGTTTCTATCCCGGATCGTGCCATTCCACTAGCCGCGTTGGCAACCCTTACTGATCTTAGTTATCAGAAAAGGGGCAATGCCCGCAAGCCTTTCTTTCCATCGCCATCCCTTCCTGCCATCCATATTTTTTACGAGTACGGTTTCTTCCGTACGCTTGATGATAATGTGGTCGTGACTTCTGTGTTCCGATCCACGATCACTAGGTCCATCCTCACCTCCGCGACCGTCCAGATGCAACTGGTGTAAGCCCGTGTTTGGTGTAACCTTGTTTACACCAACTTTCTTTCACACATTGATTCACTTTCATGCACACCACCACAGCATGTTAGACCATAACATCGAAGCTCTTGCGAGATTGGTGTGCTTAAGTAGGAATGCATATTATTGCTGTGAATAGCTGTAGTATATGATATTTCTTGTGTGTGATCTTGCTGCTTTGTGTGCTTTTATTTTAGTCGTTTCTTTTGCTTCATTCTTTGGGCCCTTGGTGTTACCTTATTTACCCTTATGGAAGTTGGTCACTGACACTGGACTCAAAGAATCAGTGAAGAGGCAAGCATTTGGAAGCTCAGCTCAACAATATGGGATTTGTCGCTGACTACCTGGCATGGGGAATATCTAATCAGATTATAATGATATCCTTGATTGATTATTGGCATCAGGTATATACCAATGTGCGATCTTCACAGCAGTAATAATCAAATCAGCAAGAAGGCAAAGATGTGTGCATGATCAACAGTACATTTCGAGTCAAAGGTATGATTTATATACAAGGTTTGAGTCTGCTATGAGTACAATTTGAAACCTGCTATATTTCGAAAGCGAGCCAGCATATGATATGAACTTAGTGCTCAGCAAGAAGGATAGTCGAATAACGTTCTTTCTACAACAAGCAACCGGCAGCAGGAACATCAGGGATATATATATATATACATCTGCATTCAGTCTGCATGTCACAAAGAGAAGTTTCGGATGTAAGCCACTCAGTCTTTCTCCGCAAGCTATCAGAGAAGCTTACGACGCAAGGTTCCTCTACCTTTCTCAGTACGGCACATGGGTATCTTCTAGTACAAGATACTCAGACTTCTTCGGTAAGCTACCGCAAAAGCTTCTGGCATAAGGTACCAAGTCTTCCCCAACAAGTCTTTAAGGGGGGAAGCTTCTGAGGTACGGCACCCAATCTTTTTCAGCACGCTATCTCGGCAGAAGCATATGACCATGCATCCCCCAGAGTCAGATCCGCAACCATTGGTCAGAAGGCAAAAATCAGTCAGGCCACAAGCCTGCCTCAGGAACCAAGCACTCAGCTGCACATACTCAATAGATATGGTGGACATGCTGCTAAGGTCATATAAGTTACTCATACAAGGATACCAGCCCAGTGAGGATCCGACTATTGCATGAGCTATGTAAGAAGAAGAAGAACGCCAGTTATACACTTCAGTGTGATGACCAACAACCTATGGAGCAAGCCGATCATCTGACATATGCCCTATAGCATTGCTCTGTGTTATTCCTGTATGTTCAAATTATTATGCTCATACCTGTGTGCGTAATAGTGAGCTGTATGGGACGCAGATGAACCCTTGCTCGTCTTTCTTTGGTGACGACACCACACCTGTGTTCTGAGCTGTTTTCGGCCGTCCGGGGTATATGCTGACTTTTATTTCTCTTGCCAGCAACTGGCCCGTGTTCTGAGCTGCTTTTCGGCCATCTCGGGCAGTTGCTGAACTTCTTTCCGTAGCAGTGACCCTATGCTCTGAGCTGTTCCTCGACCGTCTTAGGGAACTTCTACTTTCTTCTTATCGACACCGTCTTATGCTCTGAGCTGCTTTTCAGCCATCTTGAGTCGGGGTTGAGTTACTCCAGTAATGTCCCAGATCTGAGTTGTAAAGACCGTTCTGGTGGCTACTGGTTTATTTGCCGGTTTTATCCAAGGGTTCAGATGGTCATTACCGTACAGCTACAACTAGTAAAGTAATATGCCTGCCGGAATATTGTACCTGGCAGCACCCATGGTCATCCGAAGAATCAAGAACACATCAAGCCAAGCTCTTTCAGCAAAGGATCCAGGCAACGAGAACCATAATGAAAAGAGCAAGATCGTCCATACAAGTATGGTAATGGTTGCATGGTACAGATACTCTGGACTGTTTGGTTCAGTGCCGATCACCATGGGTACACTCCCACGAGGTCTATCCCGTTTGCTTGGGCCTCATAGCAAGGTAACCCGCTCAGCCAACCAGATATGCTCAGAATTGTTAGAAGGGGAATATTCAAGTCTGTCAGGACAATTCAGCAGTTTGATTACAGCAACAGTGTTAAAGCATTACCTAGCCTACTATTCACTTAAAGGTCCCGACAGACGGAACGATCAGAAGGTTGACAACTGTCTCGAAGCATGTGACCTCACCTAAGGGAATCAGTTAAAAGATAGCCTACTGTGGACGATCTTTCTGTTAGGACCACCGTCAGTCAAATCTACAGATAATACCGTTATAAGGCCGTACACCTTTATGCTGGTCACGACAGGTAACAGTCGAGTCTTTGGTACAAATGTGATGTTCAAGACAGTGGAGGTACCCAAGATGTTCCCGCAATCATTGCAAAAAGTTAGCTTCAGCCAGGAGAACGGTATGATTCACAGTACTATTCTGAACCTGGAGGACACACAGCCATTTGAAGCCACCCAATGCAATGAGTAAAAGATTTCATGTCCACCAAGAGAATCTGTTCACAACTCGGTGAATGGTCGTTCGTATTGGACCTCGTCACGACACGTCCATGAGGAACAACCCTCAGACTTACGAGCAGGGCACATAGTTTAGTCAGGATAATTTATTGCCCCAGACAGGTCAGCAGACACAAAAGGAGTTAAGTCAGAGTAACATATGAGGTAAGATTTGCCAAAAAAAGGTTCCAGTGAAGCAAACCACCCCGAAGCAAGGCAGTCAATCAGATGATATTTAATGGGAGCATTATTCAAAGGCAAAAAGGAAACCCGAGTTGGAAACGGTTTCTTTAAGCGAGAATATTCATGATTGACCCCTGAGGAACCAAATCTTGAGGACGAGATTTCTTTAAGGGGGGTAGGTTTGTAACACCCTGAATTTTGCCCATTTTCTTTTTCTTTTGATTTTGGTCTAGATTTGCTTTTCTGTGGCTTCGTGGTCTTGAAACCCGGAAGGATCACCCTCGATTCCTCTCCCCAGTGGCTTGTCAACCTCAAAACCATCCCAAGTACTTGTCACTTACATCTTGGATCAATCCCAATATTCTTTTTCTTGGGAATATTCCTTTTTCTATTAAAGGAATAACCCTGTTTGCCCTGAGTGGTGAAGCAACCCACATCTATGTCATCCCAAAAATTCCCAAATAATTCTCATAAATCCTTTGGGACATATCTTCTTCAGATATGTCAAATCCTTCCTTGCCATGTTCAAAAATATTTCACCAGTATTCCTTTTCCGATTCTCCCCTAGCTATCAAGTTGAGAAGCAAGTACCCTTTATATTTGCTTGCTTGCTGTCAAACTTTTTGGACACTCTTTCCTATCCATATCTTTGCCACATGCCAAATCTCAACTTCATTTGCCAAGTGAATATTCCTGAGCAATTTTTCAAAGTTTCTGTTCAAACAGAGGCCCTGTGAAGGAAGTGCAAGCTAGGCATATCCAAATGAGTTGAAATTTTGCAAGAACCTTCATATGCTCAAAGTAAAACTATCCACAAGATTTGAGCATCATCCCATATTCTATGAGAGAACACCTTCAATTCTTTGCTTCTGGTCATATTTTTCTATTGTGAAGCAACTATATTTTATATTGCTTCATAATTGCTGAAAATTTACCAAAGCATTCTCCTACCCATATAACATCCCTCTACACAATTTGGGCTCAGGTCATTCATCCAATATTTCTCTAGATTTTTTCTTAGTTTCTGTCCAGAGAGGACCACTGGGAAGGAAGTGCCATTTTGGTGTGTCCAAATGGTATGGAAATTTTACAGTATGTTCATGTATCCAAATAACTCCCATCCACAAATTTTCAGCTCAATCCAAGCATCCATTAGAGTGCCACTTCATGATTTCTTTTCTAGACCAGTTTGGGCAGTTGTGAACCAAGTATGACGAATCCTGGTCCAAATCATACTAAAATTCATAGGATCGTAGTCCTTCCTACCCTAACACCCGCAGACATCTTATTTACCTCTTGGCACTTCTTTGTTGATCACAGAGACATGGACAAGTTTGATACGTCAATCTTCCAGCGATGCCTCACATCTTCTCGTGGTTTCTTTTGGTGATTTTTCACTTCCAGGCTACCTTGGGGAGCAAGGACTTCACTCCAGACAAGGTGTGCCAGCCTCTCGTGTCCCCTCCAAGCATGTACACGCGGTGACCATCGCCCTGGCACGCCATGGGCGCGAGCTGGATGTCGTTTTGCTTCAGGCTTATCTCCTCAGCCCGTTCTCTCACGCTTTCCATGTCTTCTAGCTTCCTCCTTCTCCCACGTAGCTCTCTAGACCCCTCCCTCCCTTTAGAAACCTCCTCGCCGGTGCCAGCCGTCGCGCTCATGGATGTACCGCGAGCCGCGTGGTCTGCCGCCCCTGTCCTCTTCCCCGCTGGCTCCTTCCTCGCACTGCATCACAGTAGTAGCGGTCAGGTCGGCACGGCGCGCGTCCAAGCCAGCTCACCACAAGCTTCACTGAGTGGCTAAGGATGCCACGGCGGCCGATCCTATCCATTATCATTGCCGCGGCTATTTAAGGCCATCCCGAGCGTTCTCGACCTCACCACCAGCCTCACCTCACTCCACTGGTCCTCCTCGACCTCTCCATCCCTTGCCGGAGTCCCTTCTTCCCTCTCATGGACGCCATGCCCTCCGTCGGCCTCCTCCAAAATTGGAGCGAGCCGAAGCACCTCTCTCCCTCCCACCTGCGCTGGGGTCCCCCCTCGACCCCGCTGCCTCTTCCCATCTCCTCTGCTCGTCGCCGGAGCACCCGAGGCCACGTACCCAAGGTCGACCGCCGCCCTCACCCACGGTCATCTCGAGCAGCAGCCGCTCCGCCGTTCCCCGGCGCCCGTGACCGGGCCAGATGAACTCGGCGTCCTTTCCCGAGCCTGCCAGAGCGCTCACCTTGGCCGGAGGCAACCGGAATCGCCCGAGCCCATCGCCGGAGCTCGCCGCTGTTCCCCCACAGGCGCCCGAACCGTTGCTGCTGTGGCCTCTCCCTGACGCTTGTGGCGCCCTAGTTGGGTGCAGGACTTCCTCTCGCATCCGCCGGTGGCCAGAGCTCGGCCGGAGACGGCCTGAGCCGCCGGGCCCGTCGCTGGAGTTGCGCAGCCACGCCTCTCCTCTGCCTGCGTTGCGGGATAGAAGAAGGGGAGGGAGGAGAGAGAGAGGGTCAGCGCGGGGCCTGCACGTCAGCCCCTGACCATTGACCCAGGCCGGGCCCGCGCGCTTAAGTGGAAACGTATTTCCACAAATACATTTTCGCTTTCAGAAAGCGTATTTCCTAGAAGGTGTTTCTGTTTTGCAGCCAGGGGCCTGTTTGTGGATATTCTTTTTAGAAATGGGTCCTGACATTCATCTGGCTATATCTTTTCACTCCCTACTCCGATCGAGGTGATTCCAAAGCCCACGTCTTCGTCTCTTCGAACCCGTTATGTTGGTACCATTTTCATAATGAGTTGATATAGTGAAAGTGACCATTTTGCCCTTGCCCGTAAATAGCCCCCTCCGAGAGAGGACTGTTTCCGGCGATCCATTCCGCGAGCTTCTCGCACTTTTGCCCAATGATTCCTTCATCCCCAGGCAAGCCACGACACCTAGCATCATGGAATTGCAGTAGCTATGTTTTCCTACTGGAATAGTTATTTAATGTGTGCATGTTAATATTTTCGCGATTGCTTTGTAACTACTTGTGAATCCATGCTTATCTTTATACCATGATCGTTTACATCTAGTTGGTTAAGTGATTACCCGCTACTGTTATTATCATGTTGATATCCTGCTCATTTGCATAGTTACTTTATCATGTTATCATGACTCAGCACATCATCATCCAACTTTAACCGGATGTTAATCGAACTTGAACACCTGTTGGCTGAGTCATAGTGCGCCACCGAATTGAGCTCACCAGTGCAACCACACTTGCCGCCATGGGGCGGCCCTAACTCGGTCTATTGTCATGCCTCTCGCTGGTGCCTCCAACCAGGGAAGGTTATGAGTGCGTGCTACCCTGATCAGGTAGGCGGCTATAACCTTGCGAACCCAGTTTTGGTATTGAGCTCAGGTCCCCGTTTGGGACAGTTTTGTTTGGCCACGACGGTGGCAGGTGTCGGAAGGACACAGGGGTCACCCATGACATAGCCCAAAGGGGAGTTTGTCGGAGTGGCCGGGAGAGTGCCATGCAATAGACTGGCTTTTGTCGGAATGTCGTTGGTCCACCCTAATGGGAGCACGAGGCCATGAGTTCCGTGGTGTGGGTACAGTGTACTAACCTCTACAGAGTGTATGATCTATCGATAGCTGTGTCCTCGGTCATGGGCATAGTTCGTAGTAGGACACACTATGGGTCAACAGTATAATAATCTTGCGTATAACAACCCGGTTCGATAAGAAAGAAGTTGGTTGATCTTTATGTGATCGCGAGAGAATCACCATGGTATCGAGGATACCGATGTTGGTTGATCGTGATCACGAGAGGATCACCGTGGTATCATGGATACCGGATCTGATGGTGTTATGTGGTGATCTCGGGTAAGGATCAAGCTCCTTGTGATCATGTTATCACTACGGTATTGTAATACCAAGTTTGGTTGGTCCCGAGGTTACCATGTGGCACACTCGATGGTAAGTTCTTACATGTGGTGGTTACGAGGTAACCCCAGAACAGGGTAAGTAACATCATGATAGTTTTAACCTGTTGCATGTAGTGTCATCATACTCTTATGCCATATTATTCTAGTCTCATTATGTTTACACCCGCTTAACCTATAAATGCCATGTTGTTGCTTGTCTTGACTACTTTGGTTGCTGTGAGCTTGCGAGTACATTCGAAGTACTTACCTGGCATGTCATGCCAGTTTGCAGGTCATGCCATGATTGCTTGCTTGTCAAGGATTCCGAGTCTGCGAGCTAGGATAAGCGTTCCAGCGAGAGTCCCTGCGGAGTGGAGTCCATCACCGCTGTCATTGTTCCACTGCCGAGAGTTACTCTGCTTCCTCAAGTTGTTATGCTGTTAGCATAGAGCTACCCTGGGTAGGCGTAGTATCGCCCTGCCGATGTATTCCTTGTACCCTTGTAACCTTATCCATAGTAATAAAGAGTTGATTTTTTCTATGCCAATAGTGCCGTATTCCAGAAGACTTGTCTCTGGGCTGGAATACAGGGCGTTCCGGTTTCCTCTGGGCCAGGGTGCCACACAGCTAAGGGGGAGTAGACTTGGACTCCAAGTCCAATCCTATTCCTACTAGGACTCCTTCATTTTTTGCCTTCCCTAGCCACATGGGCTTTTGAGGACTTGGTGCACCTATCCCATTAAGGCCAGGGCACCTCCCCGCAGCCCATGCTAGCCCTTGGGTCATGGTGGACCCACTTGTGGACTTCCGAACCCCTCTGGAATCCTTCAGAACCTTCTGGAAGCTTCCCGGTAAAATTCCGAAAAAAACTGCACCTTTTTCCGGAACCCAAAATATGACTTCCCATATATAAATCTTTATCTCTCGACCATTCCGAGACTCCTCGTGACGTCCAGGATCTCATCAGGGACTCCGAACAAAATTTGGTTACCACTCATCAAATATCCCAATACTACTCTAGTGTCAACGAACGTTAATCGTGCGACCCTGCGGCTTCGGGAATTATGTAGTCATGACCAAGACACCTCTCCGGTCAATAACCAATAGCGGGACCTGGATGACCATATTGATTCCTACATATTCCATGAATATCTTTTATCGGTCGAACCGTAATGATAACATACGTAATTCCCTTTGTCTGTCGGTATGTTACTTGCCCGAGATTCGATCGTCGGTATGTCTATACCTAGTTCAATCTCATTACCGACAAGTCTCTTTACTCGTTCCGTAATACATCATCTCGTAACTAACTCCTTAGTCATTTTGCTTGCAAGCTTATTATGATGTGTATTACTGAGAGGGCCCAGAGATACCTCTCCGATACTCGGAGTGACAAATCCCAATCTCAATCCATGCCAACTCAACAGACACCTTCGGAGATACCTGTAGAGCATCTTTATAATCGCCCAGTTACGTTGTGACGTTTGACAGCACACAAGGTATTCCTCTGGTATCCGGGAGTGGCATGATCTCATGGTCGAAGGAACATGTATTTGACATTCAAGAAAGCAGTTGCAATAAATTGAGCGATCATATGCTAAGCTAACGGATGGGTCTTGTCCATCACATCATTCTCCTAATGATGTGATCCCGTTATCAAATGACAACTCATGTCTATGGTTAGGAAACCTTAACCATCTTTTGATCAACGAGCTAGTCTAGTAGAGGCTCACTAGGGACACAGTATTTGTTTATGTATCCACACATGTATTTAAGTTTCTGGTCAATACAATTCTAGCATGAATAATAAACCTTTATCATGAATAAGGAAATATAATAATATCCATTTTATTATTGCCTCTAGGGCATATTTCCATCAGTCTCCCACTTGCACTAGAGTCAATAATCTAGTTCACATCGCCATGTGATTAACACCCTTAGTTCACATCGCCTTGTGACCAACATCCATAGAGTTTACTAGAGTCAAGAATCTAGTTCACATCGCCATGTGATTAATACCCATAGAGTACTAAGGTGTGATCATGTTTTGCTTGTGAGAGAGGTTTTAGTCAACGGGTCTGCAACATTCAGATCCGTATGTATTTTGCAAATTTCTATGTCTACAATGCTCTGCATGGAGCTACTCTAGCTAACTGCTCCCACTTTCAATACATATCCAGATTGAGACTCAGAGTCATCTGAATTGGTGTCAAAGCTTGCATCGACATAACCCTTTACGACAAACTCTTTATCACCTCCATAACCGAGAAACATTTCCTTAGTCCTCTTAAGTAACTAAGGATAATTTTGACCGCTATCCAGTGATCCACTCCTGGATCATTATTGTACCCCCTTGCCAAACTCATGGAAGGCACACAATAGGTCTGGTACATAGCATAGCATACTTTATAGAACCTATGGTTGAGGCATAGGGAATGACTTTTATTCTTTCTCTATCTTCTGCCGTGGTCGGGCTTTGAGTCTTATTCAACTTCACACCTTGCAAAACAGGCAAGAACCCTTTCTTTGACTGATCCATTTTGAACTTCTTCAAAATCTTATCAAGGTATGTGCTTTGTGAAAGTCCTATTAAGTGTCTTGATGTATCCCTATAGATCTTGATGCCTAATATATAAGCAGCTTCACCGAGGTCTTTCATTGAAAAATTCTTATTCAAATATCCTTTTATGCTATCCAGAAATTCTATATCATTTCCAATCAGCAATATGTCATCCACATATAATATCAGAAATGTTACAGAGCTCCCACTCACTTTCTTGTAAACACAGGCTTCACCGTAAGTCTCTATAAAACCAAATGCTTTGATCACCTCATCAAAGTGTATATTCCAACTCCGAGATGCTTGCACCAGTCCATAGATGGATCGCTGGAGCTTGTACACTTTCACCTTTAGGATAGACAAAACCTTCTGGTTGCATCATATACAACTCTTCTTTAAGAAACCCGTTAAGGAATGCAGTTTTGGCGTCCATTTGCCAGATTTCATAATCATAAAATGTGGCAATTGCTAACATGATTCGGACAGACTTAAGCATCTCTACGGGTGAGAATGTCTCATCGTGGTCAACCCCTTGAAATTGTTGAAAACCTTTTTGTGACAAGTCGAGCTTTGTAGACAGTGATATTACCGTCAATGTCCGTCTTCCTCTTAAAGATCCATTTATTCTTAATGGCTTGCTGATCATCGAGCAAATCCACCGAAGTCCACACTTTGTTCTCATACATGGATCCTATCTCAGATTTCATGGCCTCAAGCCATTTTCCGGAATCTGGGCTTATCATAGATTCTTCATAGTTCGTAGGTTCGCCGTTGTCTAACAACATGACTTCCAGGACAGGATTACCGTACCACTCTAGTGCGGTACGCGTTCTGGTCGACCTATGAAGTTTAGTAGTAACTTGATCCGAAGTTTCATGATCATCATCATTAGCTTCCTCTCTAGTTGGTGTAGGCATCACGCAAACGTTTTTCCTTGGTGTACTGCTTTCCAATTAGAGAGAACATACATCTACCTCATCAAGTTCTATTTTCCTCCTACTCACTTCTTTCGAGAGAAACTCCTTCTCTAGAAAGGACCCATTCTTGGCAACAAAGATCTTGCCTTCGGATCTGTGGTAGAAGGTATACCCAATGGTCTCTTTAGGGTATCGTATGAAGACGCACTTCTCCGCTTTGGGTTCGAGCTTATCAGGCTGAAGCTGTTTGACATAAGCATCGCATCCCCAAACTTTAAGAAATGACCACTTAGGTTTCTTGCCAAACCACAGTTCATACGGTGTCGTCCCAACGGATTTAGACGGTGCCCTATTTAACGTGAATGCGGCTGTCTCTAATGCATAACCCCGAAATGATAGTGGTAAATCGGTAAGAGACATCATATAACGCACCATATCTAATAAAGTACGGTTACGATGTTCAGACACACCATTACGCTGTGGTGTTCCAGGTGGCTTGAGTTGTGAAACAATTCCACGTTGTTTTAAATGAAGGCCAAACTCGTAACTCAAATATTCACTTGCATGATTAGATCGTAGAAACTTTATTTTCTTGTTACGATGATTCTCTACTTCACTCTGAAATTCTTTGAACTTTTCAAATGTTTCAGACTTGTGTTTCATCAAGTAGATATACCCATACCTACTCAAATCATCTGTAAAGGTTAGGAAATAACGATACCCGCCGCATGCCTCAACACTCATCGGACCGCATACATCGGTATGTATTATTTCCAATAAGTCTTTAGCTTGCTCCATTGTTCTGGAGAACGGAGTTTTAGTCATCTTGCCCATGAGGCATGGTTCGCCAGTATCAAATGATTCATAATCAAGTGATTCCAAAAGTCCATCAATATGGAGTTTCTTCATGCGCTTTACACCAATATGACCTAAACGGTAGTGCCACAAGTATGTTGCACTATCATTATCAACTTTGCATCTTTTTGGCATCAATATTACGAATATGTGTATCACTACGATCGAGATTCAATAAACCATTCACATTGGGTGTATGACCATAGAAGGTTTTATTCATGTAAACAGAACAACAATTATTCTCTGACTTAAATGAATAATCGTATTGAAATAAACATGATCCAATCATATTCATGTTCAACGCAAACACCAAATAACATTTATTTAGGTTCAACACTAATCCCGAAGATAGAGGGAGTGTGCGATGGTGATCGTATCAACCTTGGAATCACTTCCAACACACATCGTCACCTCGCCCTTAACTAGGCTCTGTTTATTCTGCAACTCCTATTTCGAGTTACTAATCTTAGCAATGGAACCGGTATCAAATACCCAGTGGCTACTAGGAACACTAGTAAAGTACACATAAATAACATGTATATCAAATATACTTTTGTTCAATTTGCCATCCTTCTTATCCGCCAAGTACTCGGGGTAGTTCCGCTTCCAGTGGCCATTTCCTTTGCAGTAGAAGCACTCAGTTGGCGGCTTGGTTCCGACTTTGGGCTTCTTCACGGGAGCGGCAACTTGCTTGCCATTCTTCTTGAAGTTCCCTTTCTTTCCCTTGCCCTTTTTCTTAAAACTAGTGGTCTTGTTAACCATCAACACTTTGATGCTCCTTCTTGATTTCTACCTCCGCCGATTTCAGTATCGCGAAGAGCTTGGGAATCGTTTTTGTCATCCCTTACATATTATAGTTCATCACGAAGCTCTAGTAGCTTGGTGATAGTGACTGGAGAACTCTGACAATCACTATCTTATCTGGAAGATTAACTCCCACTTGATTCAAGCGATTGTAGTACCCAGACATTCTGAGCACATGCTCACTGGTTGAGTTATTCTACTCCATCTTGTAGGCAAAGTACTTATCAGAGGTCTCATACCTCTCAACATGGGCATGAGCCTGAAATACCAATTTCAGCTCTTGGAACATCTTATATGTTCTATGGCGTTCAAAACGTCTTTGGAGTCCCGATTCTAAGACGTAAAGCATGGTGCACTAAACTATCAAGTAGTCATCATATCGAGCTTGCCAAACGTTCATAACGTCTGCATCAGCTCCTGCAATAGGTTTGTCACCTAGCGGTGCATCAAGACATAATTCTTCTGTGCAGCAATGAGGATAATCCTCAGATCATAGACCTAGTCCGCATTATTGCTACCATCATCTTTCAACTTAGTTTTCTCTAGGAACATATCAAAAATAGTGGAGCTATATCGCGAGCTATTGATCTACAACATAAATTTGCAAATACTATCAGGACTAAGTTCATGATTAATTAAGTTCACTTAATCAAATTACTAATGAACTCCCACTTAAATTACCATCCCTCAAGTTATCTAAGTGATACATGATCCAAATCAACTAAACCGTGTCCGATCATAACGTGAAATGGACTAGTCTTCAATGGTGAACATCTTCATGTTGATCATATCTACTATATGACTCATGTTCGACCTTTCATTCTCCAGTGTTCAGAGACCATGTGTGTACACATGCTAGGCTCATCAAGTTTAACCCAAGTATTCCGCGTGTGTAAATCTGGCTTACACCCGTTGTATGTGAACATAGAGTCTATCACACCCGATCATCACGAGGTGCTTTGAAACGACGAACTTTAGCAACGGTGCATAATTGGGGAGAACACTTTTATCTTGAAATTAAGTGAAGGGATCATCTTATAATGCTACCTTCGTTCTAAGAAAAATAAGATGCATAAAGGATAAACATCACATGCAATCAAAATATGTGACATGATATGGCCATCATCATCATCACCTTGTGCTTTTGATCTCCATCTCCAAAGCATCATCATGATCTCCATCATCACCGGCTCGACACCTTGATCTCCGTTGTTGCGTCGGGGTCGTCTCGCCAACAATTGCTTCTACAACTATTGCTAACGCATAGCGATAAAGTAAAGCAATTACATGGCTCTTGCATTTCATACAATAATTAAGAGACAATCCTAAGGCTCCTGCCGGTTGTCGATATTACAAAACATGATCATCTCATACAAGAACGTATATCACATGATGTCTTTACCATATCATATCACAACATGCCCTGCAAAAACAAGTTAGACGTCCTCTACTTTGTTGTTGCAAGTTTTACGTGGCTGCTACGGGCTTCTAGCAAGAACCGTTCTTACCTACGGCAAAAACCACAATGGTGATTTATCAAGTTTGCTGTTTTAACCTTCTTCAAGGACCGGCCGTAGTCAAATTCGATTCAACTAAAGTAGGAGAAACAAACACCCGCCAGCCACCTTTATGCAAAATAAGTCGCATGTCTATCGGTGGAACTGGTCTCATGTACGTGGACATATAAGGTTGGTCCGGGCCGCTTCATCTTACAATACCACCGAATCAAAATAAGACGTTGGTGGTAAGCAGTATGACCATCATCGCCCACAACTCCTTTGTGTTCTACTCGTGCATATCATGTACGCATAGACCTGGCTCGGATGCCACTGTTGGGAAACGTTGCATGGAAAACAAAAAAAAAATTACGCACACGCAAGATCTATCCAAGGAGATGCATAGCAACGAGAGGGGGAGAGCATCTACATACCCTTGTAGATCGCTAAGCGGAAGCGTTTATCACGCGGTTGATGTAGTCGTACTCTTCATGATCCGATCACGATCCAACCAATCTAGTACCGAACGGACGACACCTCTGAGTTTAGCACACGTGCGGCTCGATGACGTCTCCTCCTTCTTGATCCAGCAAGCGTGAGAGGAGAATTAGATGGGATCACAACCAACACGACGGCGTGGTGGTGATGGTGGTAATGGAGCACCGACAGCGCTTCGCTAAGCGTCGCCGGGACGAGGTCATGGAACTACGGAGTAACGGGAGAGAGAGAGGGGCGCCAAGGGCTTGGTGTGTCCTCGTGGGGCGCCCCCCCGTCTATATATATAGGTGGAGGGGCGTGGGAAACAGCCCCTCCAAGACCTAGGGCACAGCTAAGGGGGAGAGGACTTGGACTCCAAGTCCAATCCTATTCCTACTAGGACTCCTTCCTTTTTTGCCTTCCCACTACTGCAGGATGCTGCTAACGCGACACTACAATCAGTGACCCTTCGACGAAACTATGTGCAATGTAATAATCGCAAACGGTGATGTAAAAAAACCGTCAAAAAAGATGCAAAACGTTTGCGATGACGGATACATCAAACACGGTTCAGAATTTAGTTGCGTGTGCGATGCGGGGCATACGGTTCAGTTCAATGAACTGTTTGCGATGAGGCAGAAGAACAGAAACGGGCAGCCAAATGAAGGTGTGTGCGATATACAGCATACGGTTCACTCAGATGAATTGTTTGTGATTAGGCGGAACAAAAGAAACGGTCAGCCAGATCAAGGTGTGTGCGATAGAGGGCAAACAGTTCACTCGGATGAACTGTTTGCGTTGAGCCAAGATAACAGAAATGGTTCAATTTAACAAGATGTCTATGATACGCGGCAAACAGGTATGTAATTAGAAATATGTGCGAAGACCGATAATAACACATGCGATTGCTGCTAATAATACATGTGTGTTGCGCGTTGGGATTGCATACAGAACAACAACATATATATATACACACACACACACACACACACACACACACACACACACTTATAAGGACATGGTTGCATAACCAAATTAAACATCCAATTACATAGGTGGCTACTACACACATGACATTTGCACACACCAAAGTAAACTATTACATGCATAATTACATAGGTGGCTACTACACACATGACATTTCCACACACCAAAGTCAACTATATATTACATGCATAATTAACTAGGATAAACGATCATCTGATCATCATCTACTTCTTGTGAAGCTTGCCGCTACTGCTCTCCTTGTGGCTCCATCCTGCCTCGTCGATTTTGGTAACGAGGCACTTCCTCATGTCAACGATCCACCTGTGCATCTCGTAGCATGTGTACACGCTCTTGGCCTCGAACCTGAGGTGAGGTTCATCCAGTTGCTGCATCCAGGCCCCATGCCAGGATACGGGATGTGTTCTGTTGGCATCCTGCTTCATCTTTTCGTAGTATGGGTCGATGATGGCCGAGGCGAGTTCAACTAGGGAGTCCTTCTTCGTGCTGCCCCAGACCCTGTAGTGCTCATGGGTTTCGACAAGGTTCTTGCAGGCCAAGCCCGTAACCCTGAGTGCTTTTACATCGTCGGTGGTTTCCACCGTTGCGAACTTGTAGTCGGTGCTGTTGACAAACCTAGCCAAACGGTCGCAAGGATCTGTGGCCATGCAGTAGTGGTAGATGAGGACATGATGGCGCACGCACAACTGGGCGACGGCAACCTTCTGATCTATGTTGGAACGACCGCTGGTGTACTGGAGGTCGATGCCAACCACCTTGTACTTGTCTGGAGCAAGCAACTGCTCAACGATGTTGATGTAGTCGTCCAACACGGCCGGGTCGATGGTGTACACCACCGAGAGATCCGTCTCCCTCGCGTGGGTCTCCACTTTATGCTCGCCAAACTCCATTGGAGCACTGCTAGACATCCCCTCTCTATGTGTCGTCGTGGGTGTGCTTGTTGTGTTGTCGGGCGCGATCGAAAGGTTGAAGAGACTAAGGTTATAATGGCCGCGGGAATTAAAGGGGAAGCCGGACGGCCTGGAATATCCGCACCCCTGGATGGCAGTTCTAAATTGCAGCGCGTAACTCCATCGTGCCGCATGTAACTGCATCATGGCGACGCACCCAGCGCAACCGCATGCATATGCCCCCCCCCCAACATGATCGTGCGCAGGCCCCAACCGCTGGCACAGCGCGCGCGCAGGGACGCGAGCAGAACGCTTCGTGGTCGCCTCAACTGCGAGCAACCATATATATGCATATAGCAGTTGAACACGCAAGGAAAAGCTGTCCACAAGCCGAGCGCGTGGAGGTACGCGAGAAGAGCGCGCCGACGGACACGAGCAAAGCGCGCCGCGGAGCCTAATGGCGAGCAGAGCGCGCTGAGGGACGCGAGCAGAGGCCGGCACAGTGATACATGGCAAAATAAGACGAACTGTGCGAGCGATGTCGGAGACATCATGCACGAATCAGATTAGAGTTGCGTGTGCGATACTTGGCATACAGTTGATCCACCCGAGCTGTTTGTGAAGGAATAAGCCATGTGTGTTGTGGGCAAACGATTGCTGGTATACAACCATCTGCGATTGATGAATTCATGACCGACGGGTTCCCTAGTGTGGTCCGTGTGCGATGTGATATGCTCTGTCTACAGAAAATCAACATATATACTTATAAGAATAGCAGTGCATGACCAAATTAAGCATACAATTACATAAGTGACTACACACATAACATTTCCACACACCAAAGTAAGAAATTACATGCATACTAAACTAGGAGAAACAAGCATCTAATCATCTATATCTTGTTGCGACGACGTTTGTCATTGCTCTGCTTCCGGCTGGATCCCTGGTCGTGAATGGTTAATAAAATCTAAGTCTATTGCATATTAAGGTCAAAATAGTACTACCAATCTACGAGTCTCATACGATGCCATTTGAACGATTGTACCACAAAAGCCCGAAATATTACAAGGTACAAATTCTAGAGTTACATGGTTCAAATTCGAAGATTACAAGGTTCAAACTGATATTAGAAATGAAATTCAGCTCATTCAGCTGCAAACGCTTGTGCTGATCAGCTGAACATGGATATAAGAGAGGTTCAAACTAAAAATAAAAATAGTAAGGCCGGTTTCGAAACCTCGTCATTTCTGCAAAGGGATCAGCCGCTGATAAGTCATGTATGGGGTTCACACAATGACTTCCAATTACTCTGTCATATGCACTTCTAATACAAAGTTTAGCTTTTTTGGAGCCTCTTCCATTCTGCAGTAGCTACCGGCTCTGATCAACAAACCATTCATATTTCCTATTTAAATGCATGTTCAACCTCCTTACCTTCAGCACCCTTGCTCTGGCAACAAAGAACCTGGCGAATATAATCTCCAGTAAGGTCCCTCGGTAGGAGTTCAAAGGAATTTTTGAGAGATGCAGATCCAGCATTCGATGTGATTGTCGTTATAAACATTATCCACCTCCGGGCCTATTATTATCTGCAAAAGAAGAGAACGTGTTAGTGCCTACATGCCATTTTGAACACTACTACACGCCTATTTGGTTTGCAGAATTTGTAAAATGCACCAACGTGCCATCTTTGATCTGACATGATTAACATGGGCATTTGATTACAATCTAGAAAAATGTAGCCTTCTTCACAAGAGGTTGGAGTGGATGAAAAATTCCCTAAGAAAACTAGTACAGATGAATCCAAAGGAGAAATGCTTACGGATTGTAACCATATGAATCAAGCAACGAATATGGGGTGGGGAGGTGTATGTCCTAAAATCCTCCAAAATTCCTTCACAAATCGTAGTACATTGTCATTGTAAACTTGGGAAAAGGTGCAAAAAATTGAACTCCCTTTTGGTTAACATTTAACATGAAAGGAACATCACCTTGATATACAGCTTCTTCAGGCATGGAAAGCATCTCAGGAAACTGACAACTTGGTCCATGTTGGGGCCGATAAATTCTAGTGCCAAGACCTTCACTGTGCGCAAAATTTGGGTGAAGCTTTTTTGGATGACAGACGAACATACATCTTCAAAACTAGAAATAATGTTGATATCAAGAAGGAGAGGTAGAAGACGACTGTTGTACCTGAAAGTAGGAGTATATGATAGACGAGTGGCCTACCACTGTCAATTTTGGCGCAGAAATGACATTGATTCTTGTTGGACCTTGTTGATCCACTACAAGTAATCTCTCAAGTGAAGGTGTGTCCTCAATGACCATATTGTGGTCCACCTTTTGTGATCTCTTGTTGCAGCACCAGCAACACACATAAATAGTCCGGAGAGTCCTGGAGGTGATGTGAAAGCTATTCGACCAATTCATCGCCTGAAGACGAATGAACTCGAGTGCAGTACAGCCACGGAGCAGGCGCTCCATGTCATCCTTTGCGATGCAGACGGCGACGAGCTCGAGGTGCTTCAGTCATGGTAGAAAAAGAGCGGGCGCGTCATTAAGGGGGGGGGGATGGCAGTTCATGAACTTAGCGAGGCGCAGCGTGGGCGCAAAGCGGAGCGCGGACATTGGCAGCGAGCGCATATGCCCATCATTAAAACTGAGCTCCTCGAGCTGATCTAGGATGGGGGATCGGAACCACTCATCAAGCTTGGCTCGGTCCTTGCCATTGGAATGGAACTTTCCCATGATAAGGCCTCTGAGTGGGCCATGGTGACTGTCGAGGATCTGGAAGAACGCATCCAAGCTTTTGCGATAGCCATGGCAGAGCTCAAGGGCATCGAGGAGGTCGAGAGGGGTGGAGAGCCATAGGAGGCACCACTGCTGGGAAAGGGCGGTTGTCCTCGCCCCATATTTGATTGGGAGGAGGGATTTGATGACTGTCAACATATCATCGGGGAGGCTGCTGATGAAGTCTAGGCTTGCTGGAGTCGCTTGCGGTTCTTTCTCGACCCGCCTCCGCTTCTTGGCAGCCTCGTTCTCCACCTCGTCGGCGGCGACGGAAACCTCTGTCTCCATATTCACGCCGTGCTCCGGTGCTTCAGCAGCCCCGACATCGCCACTCCCTCCGATGGGGCGCTTCGGCGGCATCCTCATACACTGACGGCTTTGAGGACTGAGAGTGGCGTCGAGGATGCGGGCGGAGAGAGAGTATTGTGTGTGTGGCGAGGATGAGGGTGCCGGCTTTGAGGACTGAGAGCGACGTCGAGGATGCGGGCGGAGAGAGAGGATTGTGTGTGTGGCGAGGATGGGGGGGTGCGGCCGCTGAGGTGCGCCATTAATACGGACCAGTGGGAGCGAGGCGGGCAGCGGTCAAAGGCTGTCTCGCTTCCCAGTGAGCCTACGCGGCAGACTTCTGGCATTCCTGTACCATCATTTCACGGAGCGATGCGGGCGGCGGTCAAAATCAATTCTCAAGATCTGGCTACGAATTATTAGCACGCACGCTAACCCTACTCGGATTATTAGCAAAAAAATCATTTGTACAGAACAAACAATTAATCACTAACCATAGATACCGTTCAAACAATCAATACACTACACGGATCTAACGATTCTTACTCTGATATCATGGACTGGGTGAACATAACCAAGGGTTTCTGTTCCCAACAAAGGGGGGGGGGGGACTAACCGGTTTTCCGTCGGAGTCGGAGTCATTGCCGGAGTAGCTGTGGACGGGGTGTGCGGCCACCTATTATGACCAGCGGATCGGGCGCGCCATTAATATGGAGCAGTGGGAGCGAGGTGGGCGGCGCTCAAAGGGCTGGCTCGCCTCCTGGTGAGACTGCGCAGTGGACTACTGGCACGCCTACCGTCATTTCACACAGCTACTAGCACGCCCCACGATGAGTGCGTAGCGAACACACGCATGCCTCAGCCTCCCGGTCTGCCCTGCTAGCATGCGTCTCGTCAACTCACGCATGCTCGTACGGCACACGGGATGCGTGCGCAACACGTATTATATTGATTTTTCCTTTTTGATGATTAATTCTGCCGCTTTATTGCTTAACTGAAGCACGGCACTTACATTGTTGGTCTAACACACACGATTTGAATAAAGAGTTCGTTTGCGATATTGGTTGATAATTATTTATAATTTCCTGTATGTAAGAAGATTATATCAAAACTTGTCTCAAATTTGAAAAAAAAAATCACAGTCTATAGGTGTCCATATGACACCACGATAAGTTTCATGAATTTCAACTTAGTTTTCGATTTATTGGATTTTAAAATCAAGATTCTAGATGTTAGAAATTTCTTGCATGGGGACTAAACATGCACCAGGGACACGTACACATATGATTTTGCAATCCATTTTCGTGCACTATCACGGGTCTCATGTAGATCAAATTTGATTTTTGCACATTTAAATCCCTGGGAAATCAATCAATGTATAAAAAACGGACAGATGTTATCTATTTTTTTCAATTTTCAACACTAAACTCCTTTGGTCGCATGTTCGCTGCAGAAAAAGTTTAACATGCATCTTTGGGCCACATGCACGCGGTGGTCCTAGGACACTCACTCACGTGGGCCCGCGAGGTCGCTATCCAGCACTATGACATGCGATGAGAGAGGTTAATTTGACCAACAAGAATGGTCATTTTTTTGTTATGCGTACGGTAGGAGTATATATATAGTACGCGTTGAAGAGGGTGGCCTGGGGCAATACTCCGCGTCATATAAGACACTCACTCGCGTGCGATGCTTCCATCCATGGGCCCGCGAGGTTGTCCTCCATCACTTTCACCCCGCAAGGAGGTTTCTTTTTGGGTTGTGTTGCGGTAGGAGTATATAGTACGCATCGAAGAGGGGAGGAGGGGGCCGGGGCAGCACATATATACTACACACACGTCATGAATCGATCTCGCTCCGTGTGGGGACTTTTCGGTTTCCGAGGCAGGTGCCGCAAAGAAGTTGTGCATATTGGGTATTAAAAACATCACCAACACATTGGGCCACATGCAGACAATGGTTGTCACTCATTCGCCTGCGACTCTTCCCTCCATGGGCCCGCAAGGTCGTCGTCCATCTAATATAGGACGCAACGAGAAAGGTAATTTGACGAACAAGGACGATTATTTTTCGGTTGTGTTACGATACGTAGGAGTATATATTACGCGTCGAAGCATGGAGGGGGGCAACATATATATACTACGTGTCATGAACCTCGGTTCGTGTGGGGGACTTAAAGGTTTCCGAGGCAGGTGCCACATCAAAGTTTTGCATATATATTAGGTATTCAAACATCACAACCACACATCTCCATACATGTTAAGCGATGGCGGTTGTCCTCTAGCACTCACTCACGAGGTTATCAGCGAGATGCTTTGTCCATCTCTGCGTGCCCGCTTGGTCAATCACTTCGACCGACAGCGATAGAGGTTAATTTGACTTATAATTAGGAGGGGGTTAAATTTTGGTTCATCTTATACGGTTCGGTACATGCAACTATACTTCGCGCGCATGTGTACGCATGAATCCCTCCCACCGGGTCGAAGTGGGGGGCGAGCACGTGACGCATCATGAACCAGATCTGTGTGGGGACTGTGCGTTTTTCGACGCATGCATGCGCCACATCAAAATGTTGTGCGTTTGGTATTCAAACATATATGCATGCATCACGCATGTCCATACATATGTTTGGGGCAAATACATGCAGTGGTTGTCTTTGGACACTGTCCCTCGGTTGGTTATCATCGACGGCCTATATATTCGTGGGCCCGTGTGGATGTCCATCACTTCGACCAACAACACAAGAGAGGTTACCAGGGTTGATTCTTCTTCTCTTCGTTCGCGTTACCGTATAGTCGTACGTCGATCATGGTGAGATTCGAGACCTAAGTTCGAGGGCTCGCATACACATGAATCAAAGTTGTGCATTGGGTATATTCAAACACCACATGACACTTTATACATATGTTTGGGCCACATGCACGCAGTGGTTGTCTTCAGGCACTCGCTCGCATGGTTATTGGCGACAAGCTAGCCTATTTTGTGGGGCCGCGTGTGGAACGTCAATGCATGACTTTGACCCAACAAACAAGAGAGGTTATACGACCAAGGTGGCGATTCTTCTTGGTCAGTCTTACAATACGCTTTGGTGACATGCCCACTCCCACCGACTCAAAGTGTGTGTGTGTGTGGGGGGGGGGGGGGGGCACAGTACTACTTCATACTAGATGAACCTCCATGGGGTCGGGGATGCCCGGTTAATTTGCGATGCACATGTGCCACATCAAATTTGTGATTTGTGATACGTCTCCAGCGTATCAATAATTTTTGATTGTTCCATGCTATTATATTATCTGTTTTGGATGTTTTATATGCATTAATATGCTATTTTATATTATTTTTGGGACTAACCTATTTTCGCAGAAAAGGAATACCAAACGGAGTCCAAACGGAATGAAACCTTCATAATGATTTTTCTTGGACCAGAAGACAACCAGGAGACTTGGAGAAGAAGTCGGAGGAGCCACGAGGCGGCCACAAGGACGGAGGGCGCGCCCAGGGGGGTAGGGCGTGCCCCCCACCCTTGTGGGCCCCCGTGACCCTCCTGACCTAATTCTTTCGCCTATATATTCCAAAATATCCCCAAACCACCAGAGGCATCCACGTAAACACTTTTCCACCGCCGCAACCTTCTATACCCGTGAGATCCCATCTAGGGACCTTTTCCGGCACCTTGCCGGAGGGGGATTCGATCACGGAGGGCTTCTACATCAACTCTATTGCCCTTCCGATGAAGCGTGAGTAGTTTACCACAGACCTATGGGTCCATAGCTAGTAGCTTGATGGCTTCTTCTCTCTCTTTGATTCTCAATACCATGTTCTCCTCGATGTTCTTGGAGATCTATTCGATGTAATACTTTTTTGTGGTGTGTTTGCCGAGATCCGATGAATTGTGGATTTATGATCAGCTTATCTATGAATATTATTTGAATCTTTTCTGAATTCTTTTATGCATGATTTGATATCTTTGTAATTCTCTTCGAACTATCGGTTTGGTATGGCCAACTAGATTGGTTTTTCTTGCAATGGGAGAAGTGCTTAGCTTTGGGTTAAATCTTGCGGTGTCCTTTCGCAGTGACAGTAGGGGCAGCAAGGCACGTATTGTATTTTTGCCATCGAGGATAAAAAGATGGGGTTTTCATCATATTGCTTGAGTTAATTCCTCTACATCATGTCATCTTACTTAATGGATTACTCTATTCTTTGTGAACTTAATACTCTATATGCATGCTGGATAGTGGTCGATGTGTGGAGTAATAGTAGTATATGCAGAATCGTTTCGGTCTACTTGACACGGACGTGATGCCTATATTCATGATCATTGCCTTAGTTATCGTCATAACTTTGCGCTTTTCTATCAATTGCTCGGCAGTAATTTGTTCACCCACCATATTATTTGCTATCTTGAGAGAAGCCTCTAGTGAAACCTATGGCCCCCGGGTCTATTTTCCATCATATTAGTTTCTGATCTACTATTTTCCATCATATAAGTTTCTATTTTCCATCATATTAGTTTCCGATCTACTATTTCTGCAATCTTTTACTTCCGATCTATAAACCAAAAATACCAAAAATATTTACTTTATCGTTTATCTATCTCTATCAGATCTCACTTTTCTTTGTACCCGTGAAGGGATTGACAACCCCTTTATCGCATTGGGTGCAAGTTGTTTGATTGTTTGTGCAGGTATTCGGTGATTTGTGCGTTGTCTCCTACTGGATTGATCCCTTGGTTCTCAAACTGAGGGAAATACTTATCTCTACTTTGCTGCATCACCCTTTCCTCTTCAAGGGAAAAACCAATGCAAGCTCATGAAGTAGTAGGAAGAATTTCTGGCGCCGTTGCCGGGGAGATCTATGCCAAGTCAAGACATACCAAGTACCCATCATAAACTCTCATCTCTTGCATTACATTATTCGCCATTCGCCTCTCGTTTTCCTCTCCCCCACTTCTAAAACAATTTTCGAAAAGATTTGCCTTTTCTTCGTGCCTCTTCCATTCGTCTTCTTCATTTGCTTTTTGTGTGCGCGTGTGTTGGATTGCTTGCTTTGTCATGATGGCTCAAGAGAATACCAAATTGTGTGATTTTTCCAACACAAATAACAATGATTTTATTAGTACTACGATTGCTCCCGCCACTAGTGCGGAATCTTATGAAATGAATGCCGCTTTGCTGAATCTTGTTAGGAAAGATCAATTTTCCGGCCTTCCTAGTGAAGATGTCGCATCCCATCTTAATAGTTTCGTTGAGTTATGTGATATGCAAAAGAAAAAAGATGTGGATAATGATATTGTTAAATTAAAGCTATTTCCGTTCTCACTACGAGATCGTGGTAAAACTTGGTGTTCATCTTTGCCTAAAAATATTATTGATTCATGGAATAAGTGTAAAGATGCTTTTATTTCCAAGTATTTTCCTCCCGCTAAGATCATTTCCCTTAGGAACGATATTATGAATTTTAAGCAACTTGATCATGAACATGTTGCACAATCTTGGGAGAGGATGAAATTGATGATCATGGTTTGAATTTGTGGATGATTATACAAAAAATTTATGCTGGATTGAATTTTGCTTCTAGAAATCTTTTAGATTCAGTTGCGGGAGGTACTATTTTGGAAATTACTTTAGAAGAAGCTACTAAACTCCTAGATAATATTATGGTTAATTATTCTCAATGGCATACCGAAAGATCTTCCACTATTAAAAAAGTGCATGTGATTGGAGAGATTAATGTTTTGAGTGGAAAGATGGATGAGCTTATGAAATTATTTGCTAGCAAGAGTGCTTCTATTGATCCTAATGATATGCCTTTGTCTACTTTGATTGAAAATAATAATGAATCTATGGATGTGAATTTTGTTGTTAGGAACAATTTTGGTAATAACGCGTATAGAGGTAATTTTAATCCTAGGCCGTTTCCTAGTAATTCCTCTAATAATTATGGTAATTCCTACAACAATTCTTATGGAAATTATAATAAGATGCCCTCTGATTTTGAGAATAGTGTTAAAGAATTTATGAGTTCGCAAAAGAATTTCAATGCTTCGATTGAAGAAAAATTGCTTAAGATTGATGATTTGGTTAGGAACGTGGATAGAATTTATCTTGATGTTGATTCTTTGAAACTTAGATCTATTCCACCCAAGCATGATATTAATGAGTCTCTTAAAGCTATGATAATTTCCATTGATGAGTGCAAAGAAAGAACCGCTAAGATGCGTGCTAAACGAGATTTGTTTGTAAAAACGTGTTCTTCTAGTTTCCGTGAAAATAATGATGAAGATCTTAAAGTGATTGATATGACTCCTATTGAATCTTTGTTTTCCAATATAAATCTTGATAAAGATGGGACTAGAGATGAGTCAACTTTAGTTAAAAGGCGTCCCAATGATTCGGAGTTTTTAGATCATGATGCAAAAATTGATAAAAGTGGGATTGGAGAGGTCAAAACTTTAAGTAGCAATGAACCCACTCTTTTGGATTTCAAGGAATTTAATTATGATAATTGTTCTTTAATAGATTGTATTTCCTTGTTGCAATCCATGTTGAATTCTCCTCATGCTTATAATCAAAACAAAGCTTTTACTAAACATATCGTTGATGCTATGATGCAATCTTTTGAAGAAAAGTTTGAATTGGAAGTTTCTATCCCTAGAAAACTTTATGATGAGTGGGAACCTACTATTAAGATTAAGATTAAAGATTATGAGTGCCATGCTTTGTGTGATTTGGGTGCTAGCATTTCCACTATTCCAAAAACTTTATGTGATGTGTTAGGTTTCTGTGAATTTGATGATTGTTCTTTAAATTTGCATCTTGCGGATGCCACTATTAAGAAACCTATGGGAAGGATTAATGATGTTCTTATTGTTTCAAATAGGAATTATGTGCTCGTAGATTTCATTGTTCTTGATATAGATTGCAATCCTACATGTCCTATTATTCTTGGTAGACCTTTCCTTAGAATGATTGGTGCAATTATTGATATGAAAGAAGGAAACATTAGATTTCAATTTCCGTTAAGGAAGGGCATGGAACACTTTCCTAGAAAGAAAATTAAATTTCCATATGAATCTATTATGAGAGCTACTTATGAATTGCATACCAAAGATGACAATACCTAGATCGATTTGTGTTTTTATGCCTAGCTAAGGGCGTTAAACAATAGCGCTTGTTGGGAGGCAACCCAATTTTATTTTTGTTCTTTGCTTTTTGGTTCTGTTTTGCAATAAATAATTCATCTAGCCTCTGGTTAGATGTATTATAGTGTTTTAATTAGTGTTTGTGCCAAGTAAGACCTTTGGGATGGCTTACGGTGATAGTTGATTTGATCTTGCTGAAAAACAGAAACTTTTGCGCCCAGTCCCAGAATTGTTTAAATTCACTGGAGCATGGAAAAACCCTGAATTTTTTACACATGATTTATATACAAATTTCCTCTGTTGTCCTAATATTTCACAATTTTTACACAGAAGTATTAGAACAATTCAGATCTTCGCAGACTGTTCTGTTTTTGACAGATTCTGTTTTCTATGTGTTGTTTGCTTATTTTGATGAATCTATGGGTAGTATCGGGGGGTATGAACCATGGAAAAGTTGGAATACATTAGATATTACACCAATATAAATAAAGAATGAGTTCACAACAGTACCAAAAGTGGTGATTTATTTTCTTATACTAATGGAGCTTATGAGATTTTCTGTTGAGTTTTGTGTTGTGAAGTTTTCAAGTTTTGGGTAAGGATTTGATGGACTATGGAATAAGGAGTGGCAAGACCCTAAGCTTGGGGATGCCCAAGGCACCCCAAGGTAATATTCAAGGACAACCAAGAGCCTAAGCTTGGGGATGCCCCAGAAGGCATCCCCTCTTTTGTCTTCATCTGTCGGTAACTTTACTTGAGGCTATATTTTTATTCACCACCTGATATGTGTTTTGCTTGGAGTGTCTTGTATGATTTGAGTCTTTACTTTTTAGTTTGCCACAATCATCCTTGCTGTACACACCTTTTGAGAGGGACAAGCATGAACCGTGATTTATTAGAATACTCTATGTGCTTCACTTATATCTTTTGAGCTAGGCAATTTTGCTCTAGTGCTTCACTTATATCTTTTTAGAGCACGGCGGTGGTTTTATTTTATAGAAATTAATGAACTCTCATGCTTCACTTATATTATTTTGAGAGTCTTTAAACAGCATGGTAATTTGCTTTGGTTATAAATTTAGTCCTAATATGATAGGCATCCAAGAGGGATATAATAAAAACTTTCATATAAAATGCATTGAATACTATGAGAAGTTTGATTCCTTATGATTGTTTTGAGATATGAAGATGGTGATATTAGAGTCATGCTAGTGAGTAGTTGTGAATTTGAGAAATACTTGTGTTAAGGTTTGTGAGTCATGTAGCATGCACGTATGGTGAACCGTTATGTAACGAAGTTGGAGCATGAGATATTTTTTGATTGTCTTCCTTATAAGTGGCGGTCGGGAACGAGTGATGGTATTTTTCCTACCGATCTATCCCCCCTAGGAGCATGCGCGTAGTACTTTGTTTCGCTGACAAATAGATTTTTGCAATAAGTATGTGAGTTCTTTATGACTAATGTTGAGTCCATGGATTATACACACTCTCACCCTTCCACCATTGCTAGCCTCTCTAGTACCGCGCAACTTTTGCCGGTACCATACACCCACCATATACCTTCCTTAAAACAGCCATCATACCTACCTATTATGGCATTTCCATAGCCATTCCGAGATATATTGCCATGCAACTTTCCACCGTTCCGTTTATTATGACACGCATCATCATTGTGATATTGCTTTGCATGATCATGTAGTTGACATCGTATTTGTGGAAAAGCCACCGTTCATAATTCTTTCATACATGTCACTATTGATTCATTGCACATCCCGGTACACCGCTGGAGGCATTCATATAGAGTCATATTTTGTTCTAGTATCGAGTTGTAAGTAAATAAAAGTGTGATGATCTTCATTATTAGAGCATTGTCCTATGTGAGGAAATAAAAAAAAGGAGAAAGAAAAGGCCAAAATAAAAAAAAGGCCCAAAAAAAAGAGAAAAAAATGAGAGAAAAAGAGAGAAGGGGCAATGTTACTATCCTTTTACCACACTTGTGCTTCAAAGTAGCACCATGATCTTCATGATAGAGAGTCTCCTATGTTGTCACTTTCATATACTAGTGGGAATTTTTCATTATAGAACTTGGCTTGTATATTCCAATGATGGGCTTCCTCAAATTTCCCTAGGTCTTCATGAGCAAGCAAGTTGGATGCACACCCACTTAGTTTTCTTTTTGATCTTTCATAAACTTATAGCTCTAGTGCATCCGTTGCATGGCAATCGCTACTCACTCACATTGATATCTATTGATGGGCATCTCCATAGCCTGTTGATACGCCTACTTGATGTGAGACTATCTCCCTCTTTTTGTCTTCTCCACAACCACCATATTCTATTCCACCTATAGTGCTATGTCCATGGCTCACGCTCATGTATTGCGTGAAAGTTGAAAAGGTTTGAGAACATCAAAAGTATGAAACAATTGCTTGGCTTGTCATCGGGGTTGTGCATGATTTGAATATTTTGTGTGATGAAGATGGAGCATAGCCAGACTATATGATTTTGTAGGGATAAGCTTTCTTTGGCCATGTTATTTTGAGAAGACATAATTGCCTTGTTAGTATCTTGAAGTATTATTGTTTTTATTTCAATATTAAAATTTTGTTTTGAATATTATGGATCTGAATATTCATGCCACAATAAAGAGAAATTACATGGATAAATATGTTAGGTAGCATTCCACATCAAAAATTCTGTTTTTATCATTTACCTACTCGAGGACGAGCAGGAATTAAACTTGGGGATGCTTGATACGTCTCCAACGTATCTATAATATTTGATTGTTCCATGCTATTATATTATCTGTTTTGGATGTTTTATATGCATTAATATGCTATTTTATATTATTTTTGGGACTAACCTATTAACCTAGAGCCCAGTGCCAGTTCCTGTTTTTTCCTTGTTTTTGAGTTTCACAGAAAAGGAATACCAAACGGAGTCCAAACGGAATGAAACCATCGCGATGATTTTTCTTGGACCAGAAGACAACCAGGAGACTTGGAGATGAAGTCGGATGAGCCACGAGGCGGCCACAAGGACGGAGGGCGCGCCCCCCATCCTTGTGGGCCCCCGTGACCCTCCTGACCTAATTCTTTCGCCTATATATTCCCAAATATCCCCAAACCACCAGAGGCATCCACGAAAACACTTTTCCACCGCCGCAACCTTCTGTACCCGTGAGATCCCATTTAGGGACCTTTTCCGGCACCCTGCCGGAGGGGGATTCGATCACGGAGGGCTTCTACATCAACTCTTTTGCCCTTCCGATGAAGCGTGAGTAGTTTACCACAGACCTATGTGTCCATAGCTAGTAGCTAGATGGCTTCTTCTCTCTCTTTGATTCTCAATACCATGTTCTCCTCGATGTTCTTGGAGATCTATTCGATGTAATACTTTTTTGCGGTGTGTTTGCTGAGATCCGATGAATTGTGGATTTATGATCAGCTTATCTGTGAATATTATTTGAATCTTTTCTGAATTCTTTTATGCATGATTTGATATCTTTATAATTCTCTTCGAACTATCGGTTTGGTTTGGCCAACTAGATTTGTTTTTCTTGCAATGGGAGAAGTGCTTAGCTTTGGGTTCAATGTTGCGGTGTCCTTTCCCAGTGACAGTAGGGGCAGCAAGGCACGTATTGTATTGTTGCCATCGAGGATAAAAATATGGGGTTTTCATCATATTGCTTGAGTTAATTCCTCTACATCATGTCATCTTACTTAATGCATTACTCTGTTCTTTATGAACTTAATACTCTAGATGCATGCTGTATAGCGGTCGATGTGTGGAGTAATAGTAGTAGATGCAGAATCGTTTCGGTCTACTTGACACGGACATGATGCCTATATTCATGATCATTGCCTTACATATCGTCATAACTTTGCGCTTTTCTATCAATTGCTCGGCAGTAATTTGTTCACCCATCGTATTATTTGCTATCTTGAGAGAAGCCTCTAGTGAAACCAATGGCCCCCGGGTCTATTTTCCATCATATTAGTTTTCGATCTACTATTTTCCATCATATAAGTTTCTATTTTCCATCATATTAGTTTCCGATCTACTATTTCTGCAATCTTTTACTTTCCGATCTATAAACCAAAAATACCAAAAATATTTACTTTATTGTTTATCTATCTCTATCAGATCTCACTTTTGCAAGTACCGGTGAAGGGATTGACAACCCCTTTTTCGCGTTGGGTGCAAGTTGTTTGATTGTTTGTGCAGGTATTCGGTGATTTGTGCGTTGTCTCCTACTAGATTAATACCTTTGTTCTCAAACTGAGGGAAATACTTATCTCTACTTTGCTGCATCACCCTTTCCTCTTCAAGGGAAAAACCAACGCAAGCTCAAGAAGTAGCAATTTGGTTATTTAAATATCATAGCACATCGTTTTCACACACACACACATCGGGCCACCCGCAGGTGTGGTTGGTATGTTGTCTCACCCATCTAACGCCAGAAGAACACATCTGTGGGCCCGTACACCGTCCACATTTGATCGGAAGCGAAGGGGGGAGGGGGGTTGATGTACTCCTTTCGGTTTTGTGTTACGGTACGGTGAGATGTCAGACTGTGACGACCCCGGCTTAATCATGCACTAACCATACACGCAAATGCACACGATTAAGCCTAAGGACTCACTTGAAGATATCACAACACAACTCTAAAACATAAATAAATTCATACAAGCTTTATATTACAAGCCAGGGCCTCGAGGGCTCGAATACATAGCTCGATGGCATACAAGTGTCAGCGGAAGCATCAGATATCTGGGTACAGATATATTACAGAAAGAGAGATAAGCCTTCACAGAGGCGGGGCAAAATAAAATACTATAATCGAAAAGGCGTGGGCCTCCTGCCCTGGACCCTCCGATCCTACTCCTGGTCGTCAGATGGCTCCTCGTAGTAGTAGTACTCTCCGGGCTGGTAGTAGTAGTGGTCATCGACTGGGGCATCTGACTCAGGGGCTCCGTCGTCTGGTGGCATCAAATGGATATGGGGAGAAAAAGAAAGTAAAGCAAACGTGAGTACTCATCCGTAGTACTCAGCAAGCAAGGATCTATACTACATATGCAACATTTTCAAAGGAGGGCTGTTTTAGTGGACTGGGCTGCAGAAATGCCGGAATAGAGGTGGAAAGCCTAGTTCTTCGAAGACTAGCATCTTCAGCTTCTTCAACAGTCTTGCAGCATTAGAAGCGAGCAGAATAACATAATGTAAAGTATAGCAGAAATGTCATCAACCTCGGCCAGAGATTCTTCCTCGACTCCCTGCGAGAAAGCAATCCCAGACCCGTACTATCCAGTTCTCATCTCAAGTCATGTTCTAGTTGTACCGATCGGGATACAACTCCGAGTGTCCGTTACCGTAGGACAAGCTATCGATAGAAGTTTCTTCCCTATAGGGGTGCACCAACTTACCCACCACGATCGCTTAACTCCGACCGGACACACTTTTCTGGGTCATGCCCGGCCTCGGCTAAGCAACACGCCGAACCCGACCAAATACTTAACAGAGAGGTTAGCACGCCGGACTAACCTATGCCCCCAGGGGTCTTGGGCCATCGCCCCGGACGCTCCTGCACGTTGCGTACACCGCCGATGAGCAGTCCTAGCAACCCCTTAATACAAGCGCGGTTGCGTTCCCAGTCCAACCCATCGTGTGCCGCTCAGTTGCTGACGTCTATTAAGCTTCGGCTGAAGTATACGACGTAGAACGCCCATACTATGCCCACGTGATGGTTAGTGCTATCAGGCCAGAGGCCCCTCGGATCAAATATCCAAACCGTTTAGTGGTTTAGGAGCGCGCGGAAACGAGCAGAGACTCACGATCGATGTGACCCCGTCGCCCCGTCTCGAGGACTTGCGGCAAGGGCTAAGAATGCCCGGCCACGCCTCGTAGTTATCTCGCGAGCACCTGTCAGGTCAACCCGACTCCACATCACTTCACATTCATGCTCACGTGGGTACCCCTCAGGGCCGACCCGTCTTTAGTGTCATGTTTCACTATAAGTCACAGTAACAACAGTAACTGTGTGTCTAACACCAAGGGAACCCTGAGGAATCACCCTCGATGGAGTCCCACCTGATGTTCTCGTCAAGGTGAACGAAGGAGGTATCACCCTCGAGGTCCACACTTGAACAGTTGCACGATGATGTCGTTATCGGGGGTGGTGTAGGAGGAATCACCCTCGCTTACCACGACCGATTAACTAACCTACAAAGTTATCATCAGAAGTGCTGACGAGGTATCACCCTCGGCACTCGATAGTAACCCAGTAGTGTCGAGCAACATAGGGGGAAGTGACGTGCGGTGCCCGGGTCTGATCTTCGATCCCGATAATCGGGTCTTCTGATTATCCAGCGGGGCAGTCGGGACAAGTGGGTCTCTGATGAGGCTCTACCCATCCTATGCTATACAGTTTAGGATAATAGGCAGGTATCAACAGTAGGTTACAAGTAATCAGGTTATGCAACAGATATAGGATAGTAACAGCAGCAGTAACATCTAATGCAAGCATAAGAGGGAAGAGAACAGGTGATATCGGAATGTTCAAAATGGGGGTGCTTGCCTGTCTGCTCGACGGCAAGGGTAGGGTCATCAGGGACGTAGTCGTACTCCGGAGCGACGTCTGCCTCAGGAGCTACGTCGACGTCTGGGTCTACCGAGAGAGAAGAGGGGGAGGAAAAAAATAAATACACAGCAACGATGCAATACAGGGTATGCTACGACTATGATGCAGTGCAGGGTTGCCTAAAGATGCATCTAGGTCATTCTAGTTATTTTAAGATTATCGTGGGATTTATTTACCAGTGATTAGGCACTATTCATCTATCAGATACGGGTTCGGAGTTACGAGTTCTCCTATGTAGGAGGTTCCGACAAGGAAACAGACGGTATGATTAGACTCGTCTTGTCGTTCTGAGCAACTTTCATGTTTTAACTTTTTCGATCTGAGCTACGGTTTAAAAGTTATTAATTTTTAAAGTTTATTTGATTTTCTGGAATTATTTATTTTATCAGAAAAAGGAATTATGACGTCAGCAGAACGTCATGATGACGTCAGCAGGTCAACTGATCGGCTGGCCAGGTCAATCCTGACATGTGGGTCCAGTGGGACCCACATGTCAGTCCCTGTTTAGTCTAACAGTGGATTAATGTAATTAGCAGGGTTAATTAGGGAGTGGGCCCCATCTGTCAGTGAGAGATTAGTCTAACTAATTAGTTTTAATTATTAAATCATTTTATTTAAAATAATTAACCGAGAGGGCCCACATGTCACACACTATGGTGAACAGTAATGACGTTGACCAGAGTCAACAAAGTCAACTGAAGCGCTGGGGCCCACCGGCAGCCTCACAGAGGTGGGACCCACCTGTGCCACATCGGCGGCGGAGCCGGAGCGACGCCGGCGACATCAAAACATGGCGGCGACGCACTAGAGTCGTCGGAATTCGTCTACAGGGCGCCGTTGGGCGCACGCGACCCCGGGTTCGAACGGGCGGAGCAAGCCGCATCGATTTGCGGTGGTGGCGAAGGCTGCGGTGGCCGGAATCGTCGGCGGCGAGCTTGTGAGCGGGCGCCGGAGTTTGGGTGTCGGCGGTTTTCGGAATTTTAGCGCGCAAACGGGCGAACGGCTGGGCTAGCGGAACTCTACTCGACGCACTGAGTACAACGGGCACGACCCCGTGACCATTTGGTCACCGGAGAGGCGCCGTCGACGAGCCCCGCGGCGCTGCGTTTCGGGTGTGCGTGGAAGAGGTAGCTAGGCTACGCGCCAGGACCAGCAGGGAGTAGGGAAGGAAGAGGGGCTCACCGGGGAGGCACAAGGTGGCCCGGTGTCAGCTTAGTAGCAGCAGGACGCCGCCGGGGAGGAAGTGGATCACCGGCGACCGAGGACGAAGACGACGCCGAACGGCAGCTGCAGGGCCTCCTCGCTCCAGCTGAGGGCACCGGAGGAAGTGGCCGTCCGCAGCGGAGCTGACGGACTCGGTCGGCGGGCACGGGACCGCCTGTGGCCGTGCGGACGTCAACGGCGCGGCAGCGAGGGCGTCCGGTGGTGGATCTGGGGAAAGAAGAGAGACAAAGCGAGCGAGGGAGAGGACGGGGGAGTGACCGGGGGAGCCAGGGGGGACGAACGGCCTCGCCCTTATCCTCTCCGCCTCCCTGTTCCGTTGGTGAGTGCCAGCGTGTCGCCGCGCGCGGCCATGGCGCGACCGACACGGGGAGGAGGGAGAAGGAGCTGGGCCAAGTGGGCCGCGGACGGGGCACTGTGCACTTAGGCCCAGTGCACAGTGCCTCGTGTTATTTTTCTATTTCTGTTTTGTGTTTTTCTTTTATTTGCTTTCTGTTTGGTATTAGTTAGGCCACTTGTGCACTTTTGTAAAATATGGAACTTAGCCCAGATATTAATATGCAATGTAAGCATCCACCAAAAATTGGTTTGAGCCAAGTTGGGCTTCATTTGAATTTAATTTGATTTTAAATGGATTTAATATTGTTGTTTTGGTTCTGTTTCATATTGTTTGAGTCATTTAATTAATCCAAGTGCTACTGGTGATATTTTTATGAATGCTTCTGGAATATTTGCTAATTAGGGAACATTTTTCCAAAGGTGTTTGAGCAAATTTATTTTGCACTTTTGAATTTGAGTTAATTTTCAGAATAGAGTTTGAATTATTTTGGTTAACCACTATGTTTAGGCACTGCAAATGATATGACTTGGCATTATTAGCAGCTGATCACAGTGGCTATTACACAGGGGTGTTACACAGACCTAGCTATTTGGGGGCATGCGTTCATAGCTAGGATTCCCCTCCCGGCAACACGAAGTGTGTGTGTGTTTGGGGGGGGGGGGGCTAGCAATAATAACGTGCGCTTTGTGTGACAGGTGCCACATCAAAGTTGTGCATTGGGTATTTGAACATCAAACCACCCTTTTCATACATATATTTGGTCCACATGCAAGTGTGTTCGTGTTCTGACCCTTTCCCACGTTTTTTGGCCAAATATATAAACAGCAGACAAGTCGGACGCTGCAACTGTCTGCGATCAGGTACGAAACAGACACGGTTCCCTAGGACTACCCGTGTGCCGCGCCCCTGCCCTTGTACCCACATGATCACAGTAGATTGGGCTCCATGAGGCGTCCCTCCCCCTCTCGAAAATATCTACTCCCTCACAATCTCGAAAACATCTACCCGCGTAGATGGTTTTTCTGTTTGATAGCACACGATTAGTATGTCTGGACCGTGTGCGATATCTGTTACTCCCGCTCTGCTTCAATCAGTAGATCCAAATTTTCAGTAGCCCCGGCATTTTACTCCCGCCTCCATCCCTCGCAATCTCGAAAATGTCTGCTCGGCTAGAGTGTTTTTCTGTTTGATAGCACATGATTATTATGTTTTACCCGTGTGTGAAGTTCGTTACTCCCTCCCTGCTCTGCTTCAATCCCTTGATCCAAATTTTCGCTAGACCCGCCATTTTACTCCCGCCTAGTAAAATTTTCAGTACCCGCGGCATTTCCTCAAATGCCACCTTGGACCCCCTCCACACACACACACACCCCAAATCCTTCGCTCACCCCATATCCCCCACTCACACACATACACACCATGCCTCCCTTGCTCCAAACCTAGCTAGGTTGTCACCTCCACCGCCGTGTCGCCTCCATCGTCAACCTCTGCCGGTCTGCCCGTGCAGTTTACCCATCGATATACATACCCTCGCCGCCCTGAGTTTCTTAGATGACGCCTGTGAAACGTCCCCTTTCCCAGAGATCCCCATCCCCACCCTCTCCCCCATTCCAGAGCGTAGCAGCATAAGCCCGGTACGCTTCCCGGGGAGATCAAGGAGCGAATGGCCCAAAAGAGCTTTACCGTGGCCTCTTCGCCCGACGTCGGCGAGGTGGCCGCCGAGGAAGCTGACGACGATGACTGGACCTGGATTGAGCCTTTCAATCAGCGGGCTAGAGTATTCTGGCATGTCACGGACGCCGGCTACGACATCGAGGTCGTCGACACCGACGGCTTGACGCGGGTTATGTCTGTAGGGTAACGCAGCAGAAAACAAAAAATTTCCGCCCTACGCACCAGCCCAGGACCACTATGGAGACTGCATACAAGGTTTGATCATTTTCGTTACCGACTCGTAGCGCAGCGGAAGTAGAGTCGATGACGATCGTCGGTGCAGATCCCCGCAGCTAGGATTTACAACCTCCCAACCGCGAGGATGTATACCCTCATCCGCCACCCGGACAGCCCTCCGGGAGGCGGTCGGACAGTCCCCCGGACGGTGTCGCGGATAGCCCTTCGGGAGGACTCACAGAACTCGGACCGTCACTTGGACAGCCCTTCGGGAGGCACTCACGAACAGCCCCACGGGCACTAAGATCGAAACTACGACCTCTCTACAGAGTTGCACACATACGGTGTCATCTATCCGGCAGGGCTTCGCCGTCCAGAACTAGTTCCCACCGGAACCCAGACAGCCTTTCGGCTCTACGAAACTCTTTTCGTGGGAGGGAGAGAGAAGCCAGATAATTGCATGGCATGAGTATGAGAGCAAGGGAATGAAGGAGATGGCAGCCCCAACTCCTCCTTTTATAGGCCAAGGCAAGGGGTGGGGTGGGATGTTGAAATACCAAAATACCCAAGCTTCATGTCACACATGAAAGGGCATAATGGTAACACAAGGGGGGCACCAAGGGGACACCACCATGGCAGCCCTTGGGCCGGCCCACATCTTGTCCCCCCCCATGGGGGCCCCCCCCAACAAGCCACCAACATGTCTCCATGAAACATGCATGCTCCCTAGACAAAAAGCCACCAAACATGCAACCCCCGATTCGTGGGATCTTGTCCCCTCGCGCTGAGACAAGATGTTTTCCGCGAAACTTTTTCTGAAAAATTCCAGAAGGTCCCAGAACATTTCTAGCACCCTCTAAAATTATTCAGGGCACGATCCGAAACATTTTCGGTGCGGTGGTTTTTATCAGCGGAAAGCATCAACAGCGGTTACGGCAGTTTCGGAACATTTCCGGTTTTTCTCTCTGAAAATTCCCAGAAGTTCCCAGACCAATTCTGGCATCCTCTGAAAATTTCCAGGCATTGCCGAAACCCTTTTTGGCCAAATAATATATTCCGAAACAACTTTTCGGTTTTACCGAAACTCTTTCGGTGTTCTCTCTCTCGGAACTCTTCCATTGTCTCCGAAACATTTTCGGTGACTTTCTCTCAGACTCCCTGTCTAGCGTTCAACAGATAGATGACCCTTAAGCGTGTGACCCTATAGGTTCGGTGAAGTATAGACATGACCGGAACTCTTTCCGATCAATGATCAACATCGGAGCCGTGGACACCCATATTGACCCCTATACCCACACGAATAAATATTCGAGTGAACCTCCAGTTTCCGTGTGCTATTCTTGTTGCTTCGCGATATGTTACAAATACCCGAGGTGAGACAGGTTGGCATTCCCGTGGATCAACAAATTGTCCACTATGCTAGTTACCTCGTTACCGGTATTGTTCTCTTTTCTCGTTACCGTGTTCCGGCATCCCCGTGATCAAATCACAAAGTGTCTGGCCAGACGATGATGGATACCATAACACCGAGAGGGCCCAGAGATATCTCTCCATCGTCGGAGGAGCAAATCCCAATCTCGAGCTATCAAGTTACTTGACACACTTTTCCATGAACCCGTAAGCCGCCGTAATAGCCACCCATTTACGGATGACGTTTAACAAACCCCAAAGTTCATGAAGCAAGCATGAAGAAACCCGATACTCTCATGGTCTAAGGAATCATGCAAACGTTAACCATCTCTGTGTTATTAACCATTAACTCATGACGAATGTATCTCATAGCATAACATCAATTCGGGTCGATTCAACACAAATGTCCTTCCTGACATTGTGCCCTCAAAGTTGCTGGCATAGACATGCCCATGATTGGGAAAACATAATCATCATGCAACACTTGAGCTAGTCTTAGAGGCATGACTAGGAATACATTTTACTGTTTATTATACCACACGTGCACATGGGTTTTCCCCAGAGCCTTTATGGATATACGGGCTCGGGAACCACAGCAGTTATAGCATGGAACATAAACATAATTATGAGCATGGAGATAAATAATAACATTTATTATTGCCTCTAGGGCATATCTCCTACAATGTCACATGTTAAGTTGCCCACCCCCAACCCTTCGGGTTCGACAGCCGTCGATCTCATCGATGGCCCTGCCGCTGATCTCCTGCGGCTCGTTATGAATAATTTGCCATTCCTCATCGCCATGGAGCCCCTTTTGTCATTTCTGAAGGACACGTTCTGCGACGCTGGCTTGGGATCCTCAGCTGGCAAGTCAGACCTCATCGACGGCGACCACGAGGAGGAGCCAATCCGTGACAAGTGAGGAAACCCATGATTTGTTTTCTCGAACCCCTTTTGTAGTGAGAACCTGTCCAATATTTATTGCTATATTCGGTTGTTTGCATTACGCCTTGTTTATTTCTACGGTTTATGGTTGTTCGGTTGTTTGTAGTTAGCATATGTCCAGTTTCAATTGCCATCTTTGGTTGTTCGTAGTATGCCTTGTTTATTTCAGCTATTAACAGTGTGACGTTCTATATGTGCTAGTATGAACTGTGTAGTTCAATTTCATCAATACCAAATTTAACAATAGCTCTATGAATGACTATATTTGGTTGCTGTTAAGCATGTTGTACTCCCTCCGAATCTTTTTAGTTTGCATATAAGATTTGTTTAAAGTCAAGCCTCGTAAAGTTTGACCAACTTTATAGAACAAAATACCAACATTCACAATATGAAATAAATATCAGTACATGTGTGATGACTTAAATTTTCATATTGTATAACTTTAGCATGGTAGATTTTGATATTTTTTCATATAAATAAGGTCAAACTTTATGAAGTTTGACTTCAGACAATTCTTATATGCAGAGTAAAAAGGATCGGAGGGAGTATTGAACACGCCATTCCATTTGATTTAACAATGGCACTGTTTGGATACTCTAACTTAGCTAGAGGTTAGAGTTAGTTTCTAGCTCATGACAGTTAAAAGGGAGAGAGAGATTGGTGGAATAGTTGATTGTATTGCTGGAGCCTCGTGGGCATATATATAGGAGTACATGGTCATCTTGGAGTACAAGTCAAGGTAGAATAAATCATATGCTATCCTACGTTTCCTAAATAACAATGATACTAAACAATGACTAACCCTGAACTAACTCTAGCCAAAGAGGTGTTTGGATGACAGTGTTAGATTGACAATAAATGCACTAGGAGAACTAGCCCCAATCAACACCTCTTGGGTGGGATAGTTGTTTTGGGTGGGTTTCACGCAACTAGCTCAAACTAGCCCTCATCTTTGGATACTTTAGGGCTATTTGAGCCCAAACTAGCTCAAACTAACTCTAACCCATGGATCCAAACAAGGCCAATAACTAGTGTACTTAGACCTGCACAATACAAGTTTGAATGACTATGTTTGCTTGTTTTTAAATATTAGGCCTATTGCAGTTAATAACACACCTTTCCACTTCTTGTTTTTAAATATTAGGTTTTTAACAATTTGGTCTTGCACATGTAGGTCCTGCTGTCAGAGGTTTTGACCCACTATTTGACCCTTTTTGCATATGTGGAAATGAGTTGTCCATGAATATCAGTCAAGTCAAGAAACTCAGAAAGATTGTTACGATAAAGAAATTAGCAACAAAAAACAACAAGCTCTTTGTCTGCACAATGAAGAAGACATCAGTTCACTACGGGATGGTACTAATTGTTATACCTGTCTTTTTAATTCCTTTGGGCCATTTCAAATCTAAAGAAGATATTTATGCATATCCTTGTTTTCAGGCCTTTCCAAAGCAGTTCACTGATGATTACCTCTCAAACCACCTGTATGGTCAGGAGGTGAGGAAGGTTTTCATACAACACGCACGGTTCAATATTGAAGTGTTCCTGAAGAGGATGAAGGATGGACGGTCAATCATCCACATGCACTGGCCTAAAGTTGCAAAGACCTTCAACATCAATGAAGGCTCAATATTCGCCTTCCGCTTCAGCAGTTTTCCAGATGAGATTCATCTGTCTATGTACTGTCTATGATGCTAATTTCGAAAGGTTATAGATGTTGCATGTGAAACTTGGTGCTGGTGCAGTTGTGTAATGGGGTAGCTGAGTGCTGAAGCTATATAATGTTGTACTCTGATGTATTTCAATTATGAAATCCTGCTTCCTTAATATGGAAATGAAATATATTGTGTGCTTAATATGAAATGTTAATTAGATTAATAAATGAATTATTAATAATAGGGCAATTAGCCTGCTAATTGGGTTTTTCTATTGCAAATGGTTATTGAGAAAACACCGTGCGCGATGACCTCAGGCAACGCACATAGTTTCTAGGAATAAACCGTGTTGGATCAATGAACAATCACACACGACATCCTCTTGAAAACTGTTTGCATTAGGCCACCTTGCGCAAACGTTTACCACATAAAAACTGTGTGTGATGGAGAGCCTTTGCCACACAGTTTTTTCTACGCACCGTGTGTGATGCATTCAATAACACAAACGATAAAATTGTTAATATCGTGTGCAATGACAACGCTATCACAAATGATTTAATGGGGAAAATTGTGTGTGATGTACCTGCGAACGGAAACGTTTTTCTTGAAGTGACTGTGTGGGATGTATATACGAACGGAAATGTACTTCTTGTATTAACTGTGTGGGTTGTACATACTAACGAAAACGCATTCCTTGGATTGACTGTGTGGAATGTACATACCAATGGAAATGTTTAGCGGGGACTGACTGTGTGGGATGTACTTACGACCGGATACGATTTGGCATGTATAATTGTATTTTTTTAGCATAACTGTACCTATAACCGTATTTGATCGCTCGTCGGTCACACACGACCTCATTTTGCCGAGCATGTGTGCCAGGAGGGCATATCCCCAACGGTTTTTGGGTCGTGTGGGAAGGACCCCCCCTATCGCAGTCACTCATTAGGCGACGGTTCAAAACGCCGTCGCGGAAAGGGGTTAAAACCCGTTTGTATAGCACCTCGTTGTACCAGTGTCCCTAGCCACATGGGCTTTTGAGGACTTGGTGCGCCTAGCCCATTAAGGCCATGTCGCCTCCCCGCAGCCCATGCTAGCCCTTGGGTCATGGTGACACACTTGTGGACTTCCGGACCCCTCCCAAATCCTCCGGAACCTTCTGGAAGCTTCCCGGTACAATAGCGATAAAAACTACACCTTTTTCCGGAACCTAAAATATGACTTCCCATATATAAATCTTTACCTCTCGACCATTCTGAAACTCCTCGTGACGTCCGGGATCTCATCTGGGACTCCGAACAACATTTGGTTACAACTCATTAAATATCCCAATACTACTCTAGCGTCGACGAACGTTAAGCATCCGACCCTGCGGGTTTGGGAACTATGTAGTGATGACCGAGACACCTCTCCGGTCAATAACCAATAGCAGGACCTAGATGACCATATTGATTCCTACATATTCCACGAAGATCTTTTATCGGTCGAACCATAATGACAACATACATAATTCCCTTTGTCTGTCGGTATGTTACGTGCCCGAGATTCGATCATCGGTATCTCTATACCTAGTTCAATCTCGTTACCGGCAAGTCTCTTTACTCGTTTCGTAAAACATCATCTCGTAACTAACTCCTTAGTCATTTTGCTTGCAAGCTTATTATGATGTGTATTACTGAGAGGGCCCAGAGATACCTCTCCGATACTCGGAGTGACAAATCCCAATCTCAATCCATGCCAACTCAACAGACACCTTCAGAGATACCTGTAGAGCATCTTTATAATCACCCAGTTACGTTGTTACGTTTGATAGCACACAAGGTATTCCTCCGGTATCCGAGAGTTGCATGATCTCATGGTCGAAGGATCATGTATTTGACATTCAAGAAAGCAGTAGCAATAAACTAAACGATCATATTCTAAGCTAACGGATGGGTCTTATCCATCACATCATTCTCCTAATGATGTGATCCCGTTATCAAATGAAAACTCATGTCTATGGTTAGGAAACCTTAACCATCTTTTGATCAACGAGCTAGTCTAGTAGAGGCTCACTAGGGACACCGTTTTTGTTTATGTATCCACACATGTATTTAAGTTTCTGGTCAATACAATTCTAGCATGAATAATAAACCTTTATCATGAATACGGAAATATAATAATAACGACTACCCAATGGCTAGCATGGGCTGCGGGGAGGCGCCCTGGCCTTATTGGGCTAGGCGCACCAAGTCCTCAAAAGCCCATGTGGCTAGGGAAGGCAAAAAAAGGAAGGAGTCCTAGTAGGAATAGGATTGGACTTGGAGTCCAAGTCCTCTCCCCCTTAGCTCCGCCCTAGGTTATTATTATATTTCCTTAATCATGATAAAGGTTTATTATTCATGCGAGAATTGTATTGACCGGAAACTTAAATACATGTGTGGATACATAAACAAATACCGTGTCCCTAGTGAGCCTCTACTAGGCAAGCTCATTGATCAAAGATGGTTAAGGTTTAATAACCATAGACATGAGTTGTCATTTGATAACGGGATCACATAATGAGGAGAATGATGTGATGGACAAGACCCAACCGTTAGCATAGCATATGATCGTTCAGTATATTGCTACTGCTTTCTTAATGTCAAATACATGTTCCTTCGACCATGAGATCATGCAACTCCCGGATACCGGAGGAATACCTTGTGTGCTATCAAATGTCACAACGTAACTGGGTGATCATAAAGATGCTCTACAGGTATCTTCGAAGGTGTCTTTTGAGTTGGTGTGAATTGAGATTGGGATTTGTAACTACGTGTATCGGAGAGGTATCTCTGGGCCCTCTCGATAATACACATCACAAGAAGCTTGCAAGCAAAGTGACTAAGGAGTTAGTTGCAAGATGATGTATTACAAAATGAGTAAAGAGACTTGCCGGTAACGAGATTGAACTAGGTATAGCGATACCGATGATCGAATCTCGGGCAAGTAACATACCGACAGACAAAGGGAATTACGTATGTTGTCATAAAGGTTCAACCGATAAAAGATCTTCATGGAATATGTAGGAATCAATATGGGCATCAAGGTCCAGCTATTGGTTACTGAGTGGAGAGGTGTCTCGGTCATGACTACATAATTCCCGAACCCGTAGGGTCGCACGCTTAACGTTCGTTGACGCTAGAGTAGTATTGGGATATTTGATGAGTTGTAACCAAATGTTGTTCGGAGCCCCGGATGATATCTCGGACATCACGACGAGTCTCGGAATGGTCGAGAGGTAAAGGTTTATATATGGGAAGTCATATTTTGGGTTCCGGAAAAAGGTACAGTTTTTTCGGTATTTTACCGGGAAGCTTCCAGAAGGTTGCGAAGGATTCCGGAGGGGTCCGGAAGTCCACAAGTGGGTTCACCACAACCCAATGGCTAGCATGGGCTGCGGGGAGGTGGCCTGGCCTTATTGGCCAAGGCGCACTGCTACTTTTTGAGCTTGCGTTGGTTTTTCCCTTGAAGAGTAAAGGGTGATGTAGCACAGTAGAGATAAGTATTTCCCTCAGTTAAGAACCAAGGTATCAATCCGGTAGGAGAAACGCGCAAGTCCCCAATAGATGCACCTACACAAACAATCAAACACTTGCACCCAACTCGATAAATGGTTGTCAATCCCTTCACGGTCACTTGCAAACGTGAGATCTGATAGAGATAGATAAAACTAAACAAAAGATAAAATATTTTTGGGTTTTTTTTTGGTTTATAGATCTGAAAATAAAATATTCCAAAATAGTAGATCGGAAACTAATATGATGGAAAATAGACCCGGGGGCCATAGGTTTCACTAGAGGCTTCTCTCATGAAGGCAAATAATACGGTGGGTGAACAAATTACTCCGTGTCAAGTAGACCGACTCCTGCCTGCATCTACTACTATTACTCCACACATCGACCGCTATCCAGCATGCATCTAGAGTATTAAGTTCATAAAGAACGGATTAACGCTTTAAGTAAGATGACATGATGTAGAGGAATAAACTCAAGCAATATGATGAAAACCCCATCTTTTTATCCTCGATGGCAACAATTCAATATGTGTCTCGCTACCCCTACTTTGTCACTGGGTGAAATCACGCAAGATTGAACCCAAAGCTAAGCACCTCTCCCATTGAAAGAAAAACCAATCCAAACCGATAGTTCGAAGAGAAATAAAAAGATATCAAATCATGCATATAAGAATTCAGAGAAGATTCAAATAATATTCATAGATAAGCTGATCATAAATCCACAATTCATCGGATCTCGACAAACACACCGTAAAAGATGATTACATCGGATAGATCTCTAAGAACATCAAGGAGAACATGGTATTGAGAATCAAAGAGAGAGAGAAGAAGCCATCTAGCTACTAGCTTTGGACCCGTAGGTCTAAGGTAAACTACTCACGCTTCATCGGAAGGGTAATAGAGTTGACGTAGATGCCCTCCGTGATGTAATCCCCCTCCGGCAGGATGCCGGAAAAGGCCCCAAGATGGGATCTCACGGGAATAGAAGGTTGCGGAGGTGGAAAAGTGTTTTCGTGGATGCTTCTGGTTGTTCTGGAATATATGTGAATATATAGGAGGAAGATCTAGGTCAGGGGGTCACCGAGGTGCCCACAAACCAGGGGGCGCCCCCCCAGGGTGCGCCCTCCACCCTTGTCGCCGCCTTATGGCTCTTCTGACTTGCACTCCAAGTCCCCTGGGTGTCTTCTGGTCCAAGAAAAACCATCGTGAAGTTCTATTCCGTTTGGACTCCGTTTAGTATTCCTTTTCTGCGAAGCTCAAAAACAAGGAAAAAACAGAAACTGGCACTGGGCTCTAGGTTAATAAGTTAGTCCCAAAAATAATATAAAATAGCATATAAAACATCCAAATCAGATAATATAATAGCCTGGAACAATAAAAAATTATAGATATGTTGGAGACGTATCAAGCATCCCCAAGCTTAATTCCTGCTCGTCCTCGAGTAGGTAAATGATAAAAACAGAATTTTTTATGTGGAATGCTACCTAACATATTTATCCATGTAATTTTCTTTATTGTGGCATGAATGTTCAGATCCATAAGATTCAAAACAAAAGTTTAATATTGACATAAAAATGATAATACTTCAAGCATACTAATAAAGCAATCATGTCTCCTCAAAATAACAAGGCCAAAGAAAGCTATCCCTACAAAATCATATAGTCTGGCTATGCTCCATCTTCATCACACAAAGTATTAAAATCATGCACAACCCCGATAACAAGCCAAGCAATTGTTTCATAATTTTGATGTTCTCAAACCTTTTCAACTTTCACGCAGTACATGAGCGTGAGCCATAGACATAGCGCTGTAGGTGGAATAGAATATGGTGGTTGTGGAGAAGACAAAAAGAAGGAGATAGTCTCACATCAACTAGGTGTATCAACGGGCTATGGAGATGCCCATCAATAGATATCAATGTGAGTGAGTAGGGATTGCCATGCAACGGATGCACTAGAGCTATAAGTTTATGAAAGCTCAAAAAGAAACTAAGTGGGTGTGCATCCAACTCGCTTGCTCACGAAGACCTAGGGCAATTTGAGGAAGCCCATCATTGGAATATACAAGCCAAGTTCTATAATGAGAAATTCCCACTAGTATATGAAAGTGATAACATAGGAGACTCTCTATCATGAAGACCATGGTGCTACTTTGAAGCACAAGTGTGGAAAAAGGATAGTAACATTTCCCCATCTCTCTTTTCTCTTCTTTTTTTGATTGGCTTCTTTGGCCTCTTGTTTTTATTGTTGGCTTCCTTGGCCACTTTTATTTTTTCCTCACATGGGGCAATGCTCTAATAATGAAGATCATCACACATTTCTTTACTTACAACTCAAGAATTACAACTCAATACTTAGAATAAAAAATGAGTCTATATGAATGCCTCCGACGGTATACCGGGATGTGCATTGATTCAAGAGTGACATGTATAAGTATGAAAAGGTGGCCTTGCCACAAACACGATGTCAACTACATGATCATGCAAAGCAATATGACAATGATGGAGCGTGTCATAATAAAATGAAACGGTGGAAAGTTGCATGGCAATATATCTCAGAATGACTATGGAAATGCCATAGTAGGTAGGAATGGTGGCTGTTTTGAGGAAGGTAAAAGGTAGGTGTAAGGTACCCGCAATAGTTGTGTGGTACTAGAGAGGCTAGCAATGGTGGAAGGGTGAGAGTGCGTATAATCCATGGAATCAACATTAGTCATAAAGAACTCACATACTTATTGCAAAAATCAATTAGTCATCGAAACAAAGTACTACGCGCATGCTCCTAGGAGGATAGATTGGTAGGAAAAGACCATCACTCGTCCCCGACCGCCACTCATAAGGAAGACAATCAATAAATAAATCATGCTCCAACTTTGTTACATAACGGTTCACATACGTGCATGCTATGGGAATCACAAACTTCAACACAAGTATTTCTACAATCCACAATTACTCACTAGCATGACTCTAATATCACCATCCTCATATCTCAAAACAATCATAAGGAATCAAACTTCTCATAGTATTCAATGCACTTTATATGAAAGTTTTTATTATATCCCTCTTGGATGCCCATCATATTAGGACTAAATTCATAACCAAAGCAAATTACCATGCTGTTTAGAGAGAATCTCAAAATAATATAAGCGAAGCATTAGAGTTCAACAATTTCTATAAAATAAAACCACCGCCGTGCTCTAAAAATATATAAGTGAAGTACTAGAGCAAAATTGCCTAGCTCATAAGATATAAGTGAAGCACATAGAGTATTCTAATAAACCACGATTCATGTGTGTCCCTATCAAAAGGTATGCACAGCAAGGATGATTGTGGCAAAATAAAAATTAAAGACTCATATCATACAAGACGCTCCAAGCAAAACACATATCATGTGGTGAATAAAAATATAGCCTCAAGTAAAGTAACCGATAGACGAAGACGAAAGAGGGGATGCCTTCCGGGGCATCCCCAAGCTTAGGCTCTTGGTTGTCCTTGAATATTACCTTGGGGTGCCTTGGGCATCCCCATGCTTAGGCTCTTGCCACTCCTTATTCCATAGTCCATCCAATCTTTACCCAAAACTTGAAAACTTCACAACACAAAACTCCACAGAAAACTCATGAGATCCGTTAGTACAAGAAAATAAATCACCACTTTTGGTACTGTTGCAAACTCATTCTTTATTTATATTTTTGTAATATCTACTGTATTCCACCTTCTCCATGGTTCATACCCCCCGATATTATCCATAGATTCATCAAAATAAGCAAACAACACATAGAAAACAGAATCTGTCAAAAACAGAACAGTCTGCGAAGATCTGAATTGTTCTAATACTTCTATAACTAAAAAAATTCTGAAAAATAAGGAAAACAGAGGCAATTTGTATATAAATCTTCTTTAAAAACTTCAGGGTTTTTTAACGCTCCAGTGAATTATTAAAATTCTGAGACTGGACGCAAAAGTTTCTGTTTTTCAGCAAGATCAAATCAACTATCACTGTAAGCCATCCCAAAGGTCTTACTTGGCACAAACACAAACTAAAACACCAAAACACAATTAACCAGAGGTAATAATGTGTATTTTATTCAAAAAAGTACCAAAACAATAACGCAAAAATAAAATTGGGTTGCCTCCCAACAAGCGCTATTGTTTAACGCCCTTAGCTAGGCATAAAAACATAGATCTAGGTATTGTCATCTTTGGTATGCAATCCATAAGTAGCTCTCATAATAGATTCATATGGCAACTTAATTTTATTTCTAGGAAAGTGTTCCATGCCCTTCCTTAACGGAAAATGAAATCTAATGTTCCCTTCTTTCATATCAATAATTGCACCAATCGTTCAAAGGAAAGGTCTACCAAGAATAATAGGACATGTTGGATTGCAATCTATATCAAGAACAATGAAATATACGGGCACATAATTTCTATTAGCAATAATAAGAACATCATTAATCCTTCCCATAAGTTTCTTAATAGTGGAATCCGCAAGATGCAAATTTAAAGAACAATCATCAAATTCACGGAAACCTAGCACATCACATAAAGTTTTTGGAATCGTGGAAACGCTAGCACCCAAATCACACAAAGCATGGCAGTCATAATCTTTGATTTTAGTCTTAATAATAGGTTCCCACTCATCATAAAGTTTTCTAGGGATAGAAACTTCCAATTCAAGCTTTTCCTCAAAAGATTTCATCATAGCATCAACAATATGTTTAGTAAAAGCTTTATTTTGATTATAAGAATGAGGAGAATTCAACATGGATTGCAACAAGAAAATACAATCTATTAAAGAACAATTATCATAATTAAATTCCTTGAAATCCAAAAGAGTGGGTTCATCGCTACTTAAAGTTTTGACCTCTCCAATCCCACGTTTATCATTTTTTGCATCAAGATCTATAAATTCTGAATCATTGGGACGCCTTCTAGCTAAAGTTGACTCATCTCCAGTCCCATCTTTATCAAGATTTATTTTATAAAACAAAGATTCAATAGGAGTCACATCAATCACTTCAAGATCTTCATCATTATTCTCACAAAAACTAGAAGAACACGCTTTTACAAACCAATCTCGCTTAGCACACATCATAGCGGTCCTTTCTTTATATTCATCAATATAAATTCTCATAGCTTTAAGAGACTCATTAATATCATGCTTGGGTGGAATAGATCTAATTTTCAAAGAATCAATCTCAAGAGAAATTCTATCCACGTTCCTAGCCAAATCATCAATCTTAAGCAATTTTTCTTCAACCAAAGCATTGAAATTCTTTTGCGAACTCATAAATTCTTTAATACTATTCTCAGGAACAGAGGGCATCTTATTATAATTTCCATAAGAATTGTTATAGGAATTAGCATAATTTTTAGTGGAATTACTAGGAAACGGCCTAGGATTAAAATTACCTCTATACGCGTTATTACCAAAGTTGTTCCTACCAACAAAATTCACATCTATAGATTCATTATTATTCTCAATCAAAGTAGACAAAGGCATATCATTAGGATCAATAGGAGCACTCTTGCTAGCAAATAATATTATAAGTTCATCCATCTTTCCACTCAAAACATTAATCTCTTCAATCGCATGCACTTTTTTACTAGTAGAAGATCTTTCGGTATGCCATTGAGAATAATTAACCATAATATTATCTAGGAGTTTAGTAGCTTCTCCTAAAGTAATTTCCATAAAAGTAACCCCCCGCGGCCGAATCTAAAAGATTTCTAGAACAAAATTTCAATCCGGCATAAATTTTTTGCATTATCATCCACAAATTTAAACCATTAGTGGGGCAATTTCATATCATCAATTTCATCCTCTCCCAAGATTGTGCAACATGTTCATGATCAAGTTGCTTAAAATTCATAATATCGTTCCTAAGGGAGATAATTTTAGCGGGAGGAAAATACTTGGAAATAAAAGCATCTTTACACTTATTCCATGAATCAATACTATTTTTAGGCAAAGATGAAAACCAAGTTTTAGCACGATCTCGTAGTGAGAACAGAAATAGCTTCAATTTAACAATATCATTATCCACATATTTCTTTTTTTTGCATATCACACAACTCAACGAAATTATTTAGATGGGATGCAGCATCTTCACTAGGAAGGCCGGAAAATTGATCTTTCATAACAAGATTCAGCAAAGCGACATTAATTTCATAATATTCCACACTAGTGGCGGTAGCAATCGGAGTAATAATAAAATCATTATTATTAGTATTGGAAAAATCACACAATTTGGTATTCTCTTGATTCATCGTGACAAAGCAAGCAATCTAACACTCGAGCAAACAAAAAGCAAACTAAAAGACGGACGGAAGAAGGGTGAATAAAAAGGCAAATCTTTTCGAAAATCGTTTTAGAAGTGGGGGAGAGGAAAACGAGAGGCAAATGGCGAATAATGTAATGCAAGAGATGAGAGTTTATGATGGGTACTTGGTAGGCTTGACGTAGATCTCCCCGGCAACGGCGCCAGAAATTCTTTCTGCTATTTCTTGAGCTTGCGTTAGTTTTTTCCTTGAAGAGGAAAGGGTGATGCAGCACAGTAGAGATAAGTATTTGCCTCATTTAAGAACCAAGGTATCAATCCGGTAGGAGAAACGCGCAAGTCCCCAATAGATGCACCTACACAAACAATGAAACACTTGCACCCAACGCGATAAAGGGGTTGTCAATCCCTTCACGGTCACTTCCAAAGGTGAGATCTGATAGAGATAGATAAAACTAAACAAAAGATAAAATATTTTTGTTTTTTTGGGTTTATAGATCTGAAAATGAAATATTGCAAAATAGTAGATCGGAAACTAATATGTTGGAAAATAGACCCGGGGGCCATAGGTTTCACTAGAGGCTTCTCTCATGAAGGCAAATAATACGGTGGGTGAACAAATTACTGTCGAGCAATTGATAGAAAAGCGCAAAGTTATGACGATATCCAAGGCAATGATTATGCAATATAGGCATCACGTCCGTGTCAAGTAGATCGACTCCTGCCTGCATCTACTACTATTACTCCACACATCGACCGCTATCCAGCATGCATCTAGAGTATGAAGTTCATAAAGAACGTAGTAACGCTTTAAGTAACATGACATGATGTAGAGGAATAAACTCAAGCAATATGATGAAAACCTCATCTTTTTATCCTTGATGGCAACAATTCAATACGTGTCTCGCTACCCCTACTTTGTCACTGGGTGAAATCACGCAAGATTGAACCAAAAGCTAAGCACCTCTCCCATTGCAAGAAAAACCAATCTAGTTGGCCAAACCAAACCGATAGTTCAAAGAGAAATACAAAGATATCAAATCATGCATATAAGAATTCAGAGAAGATTCAAATAATATTCATAGATAAGCTAATCATAAATCCACAATTCATCAGATCTCGACAAACACACCGCAAAAGAAGATTACATCGGATAGATCTCCAAGAACATCAAGGAGAACATGGTATTGAGAATCAAAGAGAGAGAAGAAGCCATCTAGCTACTAGCTATGGACCCGTAGGTCTGTGGTAAACTACTCACGCTTCATTGGAAGGGCAATGGAGTTGATGTAGATGCACTCCGTGATCGAATCCCCCTCCGGCAGGATGCCGGAAAAGGCCCCAACATGGGATCTCACGGGAACAGAAGGTTGCGGCGGTGGAAAAGTGTTTTCGTGGATGCATCTGGTGGTTCTGGAATATATGTGAATATATAGGAGGAAGATCTAGGTCAGGGGGTCACCGAAGGGCCCACAAGCCAGGGGGCGCCCCCCCTAGGGCGCGCCCTCCACCCTTGTCACCGCCTCGTGGCTCTTCTGACTTGCACTCCAAGTCCCCTGGGTGTCTTCTGGTCCAAGAAAAATCACCGTGAAGTTTTATTTCGTTTGGACTCCGTCAATGTTCAAGAAATCGTTAATTGGTAGCTGCTCGGTCGGTTTAGAAGTAGCGATTAATCGATGAATCGGCCTATTAACTAGATTAATCAGTCGACCATTAATAGGTAGATTGAATAGGAACTTGCCAACATATATTTATATTTATTTATTTATTATACCATACTCTCATTCTTCCAGCTATGTAGTATACCAAAACATGCTGCCATACACATACGAAAGGCATAGAGAGGAGGTAAAATTATTTATCCTAGCTATTAGAGAGCGGGATGCGGCTAGAATGGGTTACGTGCCAAAATTTTGGGCTTTGTTTGCCCACCCATTAATGGGCTAGCAAGGATTAATCGGCATGACAACTGATTAATCGGTCTAACTGGCCAATTAATCACCCTAACAAGTTAACACGACGAATAGGTGCTATTCGATTCGGTCATGCTATGAGTAGCGATTAACTGGCCCATTAACTGATTAATCGGATGAATTTTTGAAAAGTGGACTCCGTTTAGTATTCCTTTTCTGCGAAGCTCAAAAACAAGGAAAAATCAGAAACTGGCACTGGGCTCTAGGTTAAAAAGTTAGTCCCAAAAATAATATAAAATAGCATATTAATGCATAAAAACATCCAAAACAGATAATATAATAGCATGGAACAATAAAAAATTATAGATACATTGGAGATGTATCACGCACCAATTCCTCAAAAGCCCATGTGGCTAGGGAAGGCAAAAAAGGACGGAGTCCTAGTAGGAATACGATTGGACTTGGAGTCCAAGCCCTCTCCCCCTTAGCTGCGCCCTAGGGCTTGGAGGGGCTGTTTCCCACGCCCCTCCACCTATATATAGAGGGGAGGGGGCGTCCCAAGACGATACACCAAGCCCTTGGCTCCCCTCTCTCTCTCCTGTTACTCCGTAGTTCCACCGCCTCGTCCCGGCGACGCTTAGCGAAGCACTGTCGGTGCTCCACCACCACCATCACCACCACCCCATTGTGTTGGTTGTAATCCCATCTACTTCTCCTCTCCCGCTTGCTGGATCAAGAAGGAGGATACGTCATCGAGCCACACGTGTGCTAAACTCGGAGGTGCCATCCGTTCGGTACTAGATCGGTTGGATCGTGATCGGATCGCGAAGAGTATGACTACATCAACCGCATGATAAACGCTTCCGCTTAGCGATCTACAAGGGTATGGATAGATCTTGCGTGTGCATAGAAATTTTTTGTTTTCCATGCAACGTTCCTCAATAGTGGCATCATGAGCCAGGTCTATGCGTAGATGATATGCACGAGTAGAACACAAAGGAGTTGTGGGCAGTGATGTTCATACTGCTTACCACCAACGTCTTATGGGATGAAGCGGCCTGGACCAACCTTACATGTCCACGTACATGAGACCGGTTCCACCGACTGACATGCAACTTGTTTTTTATAAAGGTGGCTGGCGAGTGTTTGTTTCTCCTACTTTAGTTGAATCGAATTTGACTACAGCCGGTCCTTGAAGAAGGTTAAAACAGCAAAATTGATAAATCACCGTTGTGGTTTTTGCGTAGGTAAGAACGTGTGACGCCCTCGGCTTAATCGTGCACTAATCATACACGCAAATGCACACGATCAAGCCTAAGGACTCACGGGAAGATATCACAACACAACTCTAAAACATAAATAAAGTCATACAAGCTTTATATTACAAGCCAGGGGCCTCGAGGGCTCGAATACATAAGCTTGCGAACAAGCGTCAGCGGAAGCATCAGATATCTGAGTACAGATATGAAACAGAAACAGAAAGGCCTATAGAAAGGCGGGGCAAAATAAAACACTACGATCGAAAGGCGTAGGCCTCCTGCCTGGGACCCTCCGATCCTACTCCTGGTCGACGGCAAGCTCGTAGTAGTAACCATCCTCTGGGTAGTAGTAGTAGTCGATCGACGGGGCATCTGTCTCAGGGGCTCCGTCATCTTGGTCACGTCAAACTGATATGGGGAGAAAAGGAAAACAAAGCAACCGTGAGTACTCAGAAGTACTCAGTAAGCAAGGATCTACACTACATATGCAACATTTTCAATGAGAGGCTGTATATGTGGACTGGGCTGCAGAAATGCCAGAATAGAGAGGAAATCCTAGCCCTATCGAAGACTAGCATCTTCAGCGGTCTTGCAGCAATAGAAGAGAGTAGAACAGTACAATATAATGTAGCAGTATCATCAGTCTCAACCTCACCCAGAGATCCTTTCTCGACTCCCTGCGAGAAAGCAATCCCAGAGCCATACAGTCATCAACCTCGTCCTGAGATCCCTTCTCGACTCCCTGCGAGAAGCAATCCCAGAGCCATAGTATCCAAGTATCCAGTTCTAAATTGTATCAATCAGGATACAACTCCGAGTGTCCTTTACCGTAGGACCGGCTATCGATAGAAGTGTCCTTCCCTGCAGGGGTGCACCAACTTACCCAACACGCTCGATTAACTCCGGCCGGACACACTTTCCTGGGTCATGCCCGGCCTCGACAAAACGACACATCGCAACCCTACCTACAGCTCAACAGAGAGGTCCCCGCCGGTCTACATCCTAAGCGCAAGGGGGTCTTGGCCATCGCCCCTCGCCCTCCGGGTCGTTGCGCACAGGGTGGATACCAGCATCGCCTCGGGTGGCCGACACGATCCGACCGTGCCGCCATGCTGAACTGGACGTCTGACAGAGTTTTCGGCTGATGCATACGATGCAGAACGCCCATACTATTCCCACGTGATGGTTAGTGCTATCAGGCCAGAGGCCTGCTCGGATCAAATATCCAAATCGTTAGGACTAGGGGCTTGCGGTAACGAGCAGAGACTCACAAAAGATGTGACCCCGTCGCCCCGTCTCGAGGACTTGCTGCAAGGGTTAAGAATGCCTGGCCGCGCCTCATATTCACCACTAAGGCACCACACTGGCACCCGTCTTCACAACACTCGCCTCTCAGGCGCACGCGGGTACCCCTCAGGGTCGACCCGCCTTTCCAAGTAACAGTGTAAAGTCCAAGTATCCGTGTGTCCATAACATCAAGGGAATCTGAGGTATCACCCTCGTTTGATTTCCCACTCGATGTATCCGTCAAGGTGAACTCGGAGGAATCACCCTCGCTGGGTTCACACTTGAGGTGTTGTACGACAGCGGCGTTACCGGAAGTGGTGAAGGAGGAATCACCCTCGATGACCACGACCGAATAGCTATTCTACAGAGTTAACATCAGAAGTGCTACACGAGGTATCACCCTCGGCACTCGATAGTAACGCTGCAGCGTCGTTACAACTAGGGGGGGTGATGTGCGGTGTCGGGGCCTGGTCTTCAATTCCCGTTGATCGGGTCTTCTGATAATCCAGCGGGGCAGTCGGGATAAGTGGGGTCACTGATATGTCTCTACCCAGCCTAGACTAAGCAGTTTAGGATATGCAGGTAGTTATCAACAGCAGGTTACAATGAATAGGCTATGCATCAGAATAGGTAAAGCAGCAGCAACAGCAATTCTAATGCAAGCATGGGAAATTAGAATGGGCGATATCGGGATGATCAAAAGGGGGGCTTGCCTGGTTGCTCGGCGGCAAGGGCAAGGTCGTCAACGGTGGTGTCAGGCTCCTCAGTTGCGTCGGTCTCGGGGACGATGTCGGTGTCAGGGTCTACCGAGAGAGAAGAGGGGGAGGAAACAATATAAATATAGAGCAAACATGAGCAACGCAAAGTACGGCATGACAATATGCAGTGCCGGGTGTGTCCTAACGTATGGTTGCACGTCACCGAGGAAGGAGGAATCCATCCGGGAATGTTTTCCCGGTTCCGGACATTTGTCAGATAGATGACCGGAGAGGGACGGTTGCATGTTCGGATAGTTAGGGACGCGTGACGGACGAACGGACCGCGTATTCGGATTCGTATCGTCGTTCTGAGCGACTTTCATGTACAAAGTTTTTCGATCTGAGTTACGGATTATTTTATATGATTTTCTAAAGTTTTTATTAATTTCTGGAATTTATTTAATTTATTAAATCAACATTATCCGAAACAGTGTCTGCTGACATCAGCATGACGTCAGGACGAGTGGGTCCCACCTGTCATTCTCACATTAGGCTAATTAGGGTTTGATTATGTTAATTACAGTTTAATTAGACTAATTAATTAATTAGATTAATTAAACAGAATTAATTAAGTTAATTAATTAATTAATTAATATTTATTTATTTTTAATAACTTTTATTTTCATTTTTTTAAATCGTTTCTGGGCAGCGGGCCCCGCTTGTCATTGGCACAGTGGCCTTAGCGGGCACGGGCGCTAGCGGGCGCAGCCCGAACGGGCGCTGGCCAGCGGGGGCGCACCCGGGCGCTGGCCATGAGCGCGGGCGGGGCCGAGCGGTGGCCGGCGTCGGGCGCAGCCCCGGCGAGGCCACAGGCGGGCGCGCGAGCACGGGGTAGCCACGGTGGCTGCGGGCGACGGCGGCCACAGAGCAGGCAGCGGGCGCGGACGAGCGGCGAGTGGAGGCGAGCGCAGCGGTGGGTGGCGGGGCCGCGCGGCTGGAGCGGGCGGACGCGCCCATGCTTCAAGATTGTGGGCCAGGTTCTGCTTACAGGATCCTTTTATCGAGGGCACCCTGTGTTGTCACTTGCAGATTCCTCGCTCCTTCAGTTTTCTCCGACGTTGATGTAGCCTTTGCTATGTCTCGTTGTGTACTTCCCTACCGCGTGCCTGCGCGCCGCCTAGATGTCTAGCCTTCCCCTTTCAGCTATCGTAATGCCGGATACTAACCGAGGCTATGTGCGGATTTGAAGGTCTGGTGCGAATATGATGAAGTATCTATTGCGCTTCCTTCTGTTGTGTGTGATACTTCATGTATCATTCCATACACCTGCAGTTTTTCTTGCTAAACTGCCCCTGTTGGTTTGGTAGGATGGCTGACGATCCTCCACCTCCACCCTATATTGCCGCCATGATGCAGCAGTTTGAACTCAACCATCAGCAGTTTGAGCTCAACCGTCAGATTATGACCGGCGTATTGGCTCAGTTCCCAACTCAAAATGCTCAGCAACAGTCTGCTCCAATAACTCTGCCAGAATTTGTGCGCCTCAATCCGTCCACTTTCCACAACTCCACCAATCCTATGGATGCTGATGATTGGCTTCGTGACCTCCTGTTTGAGATGGAATCAGCTAATGTTGCTCCTGACAGTCACGTCACCTTTGCGACATTCCACTTAAAGGGTCCAGCTGCTCAATGGTGGGAAAGCCACAAGGCTATGTTGCCTGCGGAGACTGTAGCCACTTGGCAGGAATTCCAGTCATCTTTTCGTGCACGTTACATTCCTCAAGGTCTGATGGACCAGAAGAAGCAGGAGTTCCGCAAACTCTCACAAGGCAAAATGACTGTGGATGAATATCAGAGGAAATTTCTTGAATTGTCCCACTATGCTGCGGATGACGTCGACACCAACACACGCAAGCAGGAGAAATTCCGTGAAGGACTACGTACGGATATAAAACTTGCACTTGTTGTCCATGATTTCACAAATTTTGCAACCCTTGTCAGCAAATCTTTCCAAGTTGAAACAACTCTAACTGAGTACCAGGAGTCACTCAAGCGCACTCATGAAGCTGGCTCATCCTCGGGTCAGCCTGTTCAGAAACGTCGAGTCTGGATCCCACACAATGTTCATCACCGACCTGCTCCAACACCAAGACCGTCTTATGTTGCACCTCATCTGCCTTCACCGTCGAGACAGTTTACGGTTCATGATGGACCACCTGATGCTATGGCTTCACCTCAAGTTGCGCCACGTCCTCCTAATGGTCGTAAGAAGAATTGCCGAAACCGCCGACTCAGAAACCGTAATGTCATACCATCTACTGTGGTACTTGGCCATGCCAATCACGTCAATGTTGAAAAGGCTCAGAAGGAACCGACTATCGTGCTGGGAACACTCTCTGTGAATTCAGTGCCAGCTTCTGTTCTGTTTGATTCAGGTGCTTCACATTGCTTCGTGTCCCAGCAATTTGCACAAATGGATGGGTTAGCTATGAGCTCATTGCCCACTCCTTTAGAAATCATCACTCCCCGTTCCAGGTGGCAAACCAAAATGGTAAGTCACAACAATGAGATCAGAATTGAAGGGTAGATGTTCTCTGCTTTCCTTATTGCTCTTGGACCTTCCGACATAGACATCATTCTCGGTATGGACTGGTTGACAGCCCATAATGCTTTGATTGACTGTGCTACTAAGACAGTCCAGCTCACACACCCTTCTGGCCAGATAGTCAGATACTCAGCCCGAATAGCTCAAGATGCTGAGAGCCAGATATATGTTCTGAATGCATTGAACGCTTCACCTCTTGAAGGCATCGACAACGTTCCAGTTGTTCGTGATTTTCAAGATGTATTTCCAGAAGAACTTCCTGGGATACCCCCTGCTAGAGCTGTTGAGTTTGTCACCGACTTGAAACCAGGCACTACCCCTATTGCGAAGCATCCTTATAAGATGCCTCTACATCATCTTCTCGAGCTTAAGGAAGAAATCGACACGTCACTTAAGAAAGGTTTCATTCGCCCCAGTTCCTCTGCTTGGGGAGCACCTTCACTCTTCGTTAAGAAGAAGGATGGAACTAACCGATTGGTTCAGGATTATCGGCCCATTAACCAAGCAACAATCCAGAACAAGTATCCGCTTCCCCGGATCAATGATTTGTATGATCAACTTGCCGGTTCCTCAGTATTCTCTAAGCTTGATTTGAGATTGGGATACCATCAGATCCGTGTTCGCGAAGAGGATATTCCGAAGACTGCATTTGTTACTCGTTATGGCTCCTACGAGTACACTGTCATGTCATTTGGCTTAACCAATGCTCCAGCCACATTCTCCCGTCTGATGAATTACATCTTCATGGATTACCTCGACAAGTTCATCGTGGTTTATCTAGATGATATTCTGGTCTATTCGAAGAATAAGGAAGAACATGCCGAACACCTCCGTCTTGTACTGGAAAGACTCCGAGAACACCAGTTGTATGCCAAGTATTCCAAATGTGAATTCTGGCTTTCTGAAGTAACCTACCTTGGTCATGTGATTTCGAAAGATGGCATTGCCGTTAACCCAGAACGAGTTCAGGCTATTCTTGACTGGACTCCTCCGAAGAACGTCAAGCAAGTGAGAAGTTTTCTCGGCCTTGCAAGCTATTGCCGTCGATTTGTCGAGAACTTTTCCAAGATTGCTAAGCCCCTGACTGATCTGCTTCACAAAGGCGTTAAATTTGAATGGACAGACAAATGTCAGGAAAGTTTTCAAGCACTCAAAGACAAGCTAACATCTGCCCCAGTACTATCTCCTCCAGATACCCACAAAGACTTTGTGATCTATTGTGACGCATCCCGTGAAGGATTAGGCTGTGTCCTAATGCAAGAGCGTAAAGTGATTGCTTATGGCTCTCGTCAGTTGCGCCCACATGAAGAGAATTATCCGGTACATGATCTAGAACTAGCTGCTGTGATCTATGCATTGCAGTTGTGGCGACATTACCTTCTCGGTAATCGTTGCGAGATCTACACAGATCATAAAAGTCTGAAGTACTTGTTCACTCAACCTTCTCTAAACCTCCGTCAGCAAAGATGGATGGAGGCCATTGCGGACTATGATTTGGGTATTTCCTATACCCCTGGCAAGGCTAACGTGATGGCTGATGCCTTAAGCCGCAAGTCCTATTGCGACAACCTCATGGTTAGGCGAGCTCAACCTCGTCTTTTTGAAGAACTGTGCAAGCTGAATCTGCGTATTGTTCCACAGGGCTCTCTTAATAACCTTGTGATACAACCAGATCTTGAGAAAGCTGTTAAGAATGCGCAAGCTAAAGATGCTGAAATTGATCTGATGAAGAAAGACATTCACCTTGTAAAGTACAGGGACTTCTCGCTGTCTGAAGATGGAACCTTGTATTTCAGAAACCGCATTGTCGTACCTCGCTTCGAACTCATGACTGACAAAGTCATGAAGGAGGCACATGGTACCCCGTTGTCTATTCATCCGGGTAGCACCAAGATGTATCGTGATCTCCATCAAAGATATTGGTGGTCTAAAATGAAGCAGGACATTGCTCGATATGTTGCTGAATGTGATGTTTGTCGTCGCATTAAAGCAGAACATCAGAAACCAGCTGGAATTCTGCAACCACTTCCTATTCCTCTATGGAAATGGGATAAGGTTCAGATGGATTTCGTTACAGGACTTCCCAGGTCACAGAAAGGTCACGATGCTATTCTTGTCGTCGTCGACCAACTCTCTAAAGTTGCACATTTTCTGCCTGTTAAAGAAACTATTACTGCTAGTCAGTTAGCAGATTTGTATATCTCCAGAATTGTTTCAGTCCACGGTATTCCGAAGGAGATCAGTTCGGACCATGGCGGCCTTTTCACTTCCAAATTCTGGGAAAGTTTCCAAACAGCTATGGGAACTCATATTACCTGGAGTTCAGCTTATCACCCTCAATCCCAAGGCCAAGTTGAACGAGTTAATCAAGTGCTTGAAGACATGCTTCGGGCTTGTGTTATATCGTTTGGCAAGAAGTGGGAAGAATCTCTTCCGTATGCTGAGTTCTCTTATAACAACAGCTATCAAGCCAGCTTGAAAATGGCTCCCTTCGAAGTACTCTATGGACGTAAGTGTCGAACCCCTCTGAATTTGTCAGAAACTGGGGAACGACCGCTCGTGGGTCCGGATATTATTCAACACGCCGAAGAACAAGTTCGTATTGTCCGGGAAAATCTCAAGGCGGCTCAGGACCGCCAGAAGAGCAACTATGATCGCAAACGATGGGGTTTGACTTATCAACCTGGTGATCAGGCTTATCTGCGTGTCACTCCTATGAAAGGCACTCACCGTTTCGGAATCAAGGGCAAGCTAGCTCCACGCTACATTGGTCCTTTTCGCATTATTGCAAGGCGTGGACAGGTGGCATATAAATTGGAGTTGCCGCCGCAATTCTCTCATATCCACGACGTATTCCATGTGTCACAACTTCGTCAATGCTTCAAGGAATCTCCGCACCGAGCTGTGGATCACGAGGTGCTCGAATTGCAAGATGACCTATCTTATAAGGAGCATCCGATCCGCATTCTCGATCAAGCTGAGCGTCGGACCCGTCAAAAGGTTACCAAGTTCCTCGAAGTGCAGTGGTCAAATCATACTGAAGATGAAGCCACTTGGGAACGCGAGGATAATCTTCGTGCGGAATACCCCGAACTTTTTCCTTCTACCTCTTAATTCTCGGGACGAGAATTCTTATTAGTGGAGGAGATTTGTAACACCACCAGTGGTTAGCCACAGTAATTCCATTTTGATAATGCCAAGTCAGCATGATTAACAGTGCGTGATCATCATTTGCATCATAATGCATTTCAACTCCTAACTCAAAATTCAAATTTAGATGAAAGTGAAAAATAAAAGTTGTCCAACATAGAAACTAAATTGTTCATTTAATAGCAAGTAAATCAGAGACAATTCTAAAATTGAAACCAACATCATTGGAGTTGGATAAGTGACTCAATCATCCTCAAACAGTGGCTGAAAGCAATAATTAATAACCTTTTATTTAATCTAAATTAAATATGAAATTATGTTTTGCCCAAACTAGTTTTTGGAGATAGAGTATAATGCACTGTGATTTATGAACCAGGTCACATATTTTACAAAATTCATTTAGAGGTCTAACTAATTACCAAAACAGAAAATAAGAATAAATAAAAGAAAAAGGCAAAAGAAAACAAAAAAGAAAAAGAAAAAGGAAAAATCCCACCGGCCCAACTGGGCCACGGCCCAGCCGGCCGGCCCACCCCTCCCCCTATATGGCCCCAGGCCGAAACCCTAGCCACCCTCCCGATTCACATTCCCCCCCCCCAGATCTCCTCCAGCGCCGGACGCCGCCGCCGTCGCCGCCCATCGACGCCCTGCGCCCGCGCCGACGCCGGACCCCGCCATCACCATCCCCGCCCGTCGTTGGCGTTCGCCTCCCCGACCTCCTCCCCAAGGGTCTTCGTCGAGCCTCGCCGCCCGATCCCCTGCATCTCCCGTGAGCCTCGCCGCTCTCCTCCCCCTCTGCTCCTTACGCCCCTGGTCACCGCGCGCCCGCGCTCACCGCTGCAGCTGGCCGTGCCTGGCCTCGCGCCTGCGCACGCCCTCGCCTCGCCCGCGTCTGCCCGCATCGCCACCGCGCCCGCCCGCGCTCGCCACGGCCCCGTCTGCCACGGCGTCGCCCCTAGCCGCGCTCCTGCTCGGCCCCTGGCCTCGCCCGTAGCCCCCGTGCGCTGCTCTCGCGTCCGCCCGCTCCAGCCGCGCGGCCCCGCCACCCACCGCTGCGCTCGCCTCCACTCGCCGCTTGTCCGCGTCCGCTGCCTGCTCTGTGGCCGCCGTCGCCCGCAGCCACCGTGGCTACCCCGTGCTCGCGCGCACGCCTGTGGCCTCGCCGGGGCTGCGCCCGACGCCGGCCACCGCTCGGCCCCGCCCGCGCCCGTGGCCAGCGCCCGTTCGGGCTGCGCCCGCTAGCGCCCGTGCCCGCTAAGGCCACTGTGCCAATGACAAGCGGGGCCCGCTGCCCAGAAACGATTTAAAAAAAATGAAAATAAAAGTTATTAAAAATAAATAAATATTAATTAACTTAATTAATTCTGTTTAATTAATCTAATTAATTAATTAGTCTAATTAAACTATAATTAACATAATCAAACCCTAATTAGCCTAATGTGAGAATGACAGGTGGGACCCACTGGTCCTGACGTCATGCTGACACTGTTTCGGATAAATGTTGATTTAATAAATTAAATAAATTCCAGAAATTAATAAAAACTTTAGAAAATCATATAAAATAATCCGTAACTCAGATCGAAAATTTTTGTACATGAAAGTCGCTCAGAACGACGAGACGAATCCGAATATGCGGTCCGTTCGTCCGTCACGCGTCCCTAACTATCCGAACATGCAACCGTCCCTCTCCGGTCATCTATCTGACAAATGTCCGAAACCGGGAAAACATTCCCGGATGGATTCCTCCTTCCGCGGTGACGTGCAACCATACGTTAGGACACACCCGGCACTGCATATTGTCATGCCGTACTTTGCGTTGCTCATGTTTGCTCTATATTTATACTGTTTCCTCCCCCTCTTCTCTCTCGGTAGACCCTGACACCGACGTCGTCCCCGAGACCGACGCAACTCAGGAGCCCGACGCCACCGTTGACGACCTTGCCCTTGCCGCCGAGCAACCAGGCAAGCCCCCCTTTTGATCATCCCGATATCGCCCATTCTAATTTCCCATGCTTGCATTAGAATTGCTGCTGCTGCTGCTGGTTTACCTATTCTGATGCATAGCCTGTTCATTGTAACCTGCTGTTGATAATTACCTGCATATCCTAAACTGCTTAGTCTAGGCTGGGTAGAGACATATCAGTGACCCCACTTATCCCGACTGCCCCGCTGGATTATCAGAAGACCCGATCAACGGGAATTGAAGACCAGGCCCCGACACCGCACATCACCCCCCCCCCCCTAGTTGTAACGACGCTGCAGCGTTACTATCGAGTGCCGAGGGTGATACCTCGTGTAGCACTTCTGATGTTAACTCTGTAGAATAGCTATTCGGTCGTGGTCATCGAGGGTGATTCCTCCTTCACCACTTCCGGTAACGCCGCTGTCGTACAACACCTCAAGTGTGAACCCAACGAGGGTGATTCCTCCGAGTTCACCTTGACGGATACATCGAGTGGGAAATCAAACGAGGGTGATACCTCGGATTCCCTTGATGTTATGGACACACGGATACTTGGACTTTACACTGTTACTTGGAAAGGCAGGTCGACCCTAAGGGGTACCCGCGTGTGCCTGAGAGGCGAGTGTTGTGAAGACGGGTGCCAGTGTGGTGCCCGAGTGGTGAATACGAGGCGCGGCCAGGCATTCTTAACCCTTGCAGCAAGTCCTCGAGACGGGGCGACGGGGTCACATCTTTCGTGAGTCTCTGCTCGTTACCGCAAGCCCCTAGTCCTAACGATTTGGATATTTGATCCGAGCAGGAGCGCGGCTAGGGGCGACACCGTCGCGGACGGGGCCGTGGCGAGCGCGGGCGGGCGCGGTGGCGATGCGTGCAGACGCGGGCGAGGCGAGGGCGCGCGGGCGCGAGGCCAGGCGCGGCCAGCTGCAACGGTGAGCGCGTGCGGGACGGCGCGGGCGCGTGGTGACCAGGGGCGTAAGGAGCAGAGGGGGAGGAGAGCGGCGAGGCTCACGAGCGATGCAGGGGATCGGGCGGCGAGGCTCGACGAAGACCCTTGGGGAGGAGGTCGGGGAGGCGAACGCCGGCGACGGGCGGGGATGGTGATGGCGGGGTCCGGCGTCGGCGCGGGCGCAGGGCGTCGATGGGCGGCGACGGCGGCGGCGTCCGGCGCTGGAGGAGATCTGGGGGGGGGGAATGTGAATCGGGAGGGTGGCTAGGGTTTCGGCCTGGGGCCATATAGGGGGAGGGGTGGGCCGGCCGGCTGGGCCGTGGCCCAGTTGGGCCGGTGGGATTTTTCCTTTTTCTTTTTCTTTTTTGTTTTCTTTTGCCTTTTTCTTTTATTTATTCTTATTTTCTGGTTTGGTAATTAGTTAGACCTCTAAATGAATTTTGTAAATATGTGACCTGGTTCATAAATCACAGTGCATTATACTCTATCTCCAAAAACTAGTTTGGGCAAACATAATTTCATATTTAATTTAGATTAAATAAAAGGTTATTAATTATTGCTTTCAGCCATTGTTTGAGGATGATTGAGTCACTTATCCAACTCCAATGATGTTGGTTTCAATTTTAGAATTGTCTCTGATTTACGTTCTATTTTTCACTTTCATCTAAATTTGAATTTTGAGTTAGGAGTTGAAATGCATTATGATGCAAATGATGATCACGCACTGTTAATCATGCTGACTTGGCATTATCAAAATGGAATTACTGTGGCTAACCACTGGGGGTGTTACAGAACGGTTCTTGCTAGAAGCCCGTAGCAGCCACGTGAAACTTGCAACAACAAAGTAGAGAACGTCTAACTTGTTTTTGCAGTGCATGTTGTGATGTGATATGGTCAAGACGTGATGTGATATAAGTTGTTGTTTGAGATGATCATGTTTTGTAATGTCGACAACTGGCAGGAGCCTTAGGGTTGTCTCTTAATTATTGTATGAAATGCAAGCGCCATCTAATTGCTTTACTTTTATCGCAATGCGTTAACAATAGTTGTACAAGCAATAGTTCGTGAGACGACCCCGACGCAACGATGGAGATCAAGGTGTCGAGCCGGTGACGATGGAGATCATGACGATGCTTTGGAGATGGAAATCAAAAGCACAAGATGATGATGGCCATATCATGTAACATATTTTGATTGCATGTGATGTTTATCCTTTATGCATCTTATTTTTCTTAAAACGACGGTAGCATTATAAGATGATCCCGTCACTACATTTCAAGATAAAAGTGTTCTCCCTGAGTATGCACCATTGCTAAAGTTCGACGTTTCGAAGCTCCTCGTGATGATCGGGTGTGATAGACTCGACGTTCACATACAACGGGTGTAAGCCAGATTTACACAAGCAGAATAATTGGGTTAAACTTGACGAGCCTAGCATGTACAGACATGGTCTCGGAACACTGGAGATCGAAAGGTCGAACGTGAGTCATATAGTAGATATGATCAACATAGAGATGTTCACCATTGATGACTACCCCATCTCACATGATGATCGGACATGGGTTAGTTGATTTGGATTATGTAACACTTAGATAACTTGAGGGATGTTAATTTAAGTGGGAGTTCATTAGTAATTTGATTAATTGAACTTAATTTATCATGAACTTAGTCTTAATAGTTTTTGCATATCTATGTTTTAGATCAATAGCTCGCGATATAGCTCCCCAATTTTTGATATGTTCCTAGAGAAAACTAAGTTGAAAGATGATAGTAGGAATAATGCGGACTGGGTCCGTGATCTGAGTATTATCCTCATTGCTGCACAGAAAATTATGTCCTTGATGCACCGCTAGGTAACATACCTGTTGCAGGAGCTGATGCAGACGTTATGAATGTTTGGCAAGCTCGATATGATGACTACTTAATAGTTTAGTGCACCATGCTTTACGGCTTAGAATCGGGGCTCCAAAGACGTTTTGAACGCCATGGAACATATGAGATGTTCCAAGAGCTGAAATTGGTATTTCAGGCTCATGCCCGTGTTGAGAGTTATGAGACCTCTAACAAATACTTTGCCTACAAGATGGAGGAGAATAGCTCGGCCAGTGAGCATGTGCTCAGAATGTCTGGGTACCACAATCACTTGAATCAAGTGGGAGTTAATCTTCCAGATAAGATAGTGATTGACAGAGTTCTCCAATCACTATCACCAAGCTACTAGAGCTTCGTGATGAACTATAATGTGCAAGGAATGACTAAAACAATTTCCGAGCTCTTCGCGGTACTGAAATCGGCGGAGGTAGAAATCAAGAAAAAGCATCAAGAGTTGATTGTTAATAAGACCACTAGTTTCAAGAAAAAGGGCCAGGGAAAGAAAGGGAACTTCAAGAAGAATGGCAAGCAAGTTGCCACTCCCATGAAGAAGCCCAAAGCTGGACCCAAGCCTAAAACTGAGTGCTTCTACTGCAAAGGAAATGGTCACTAGAAGTGGAACTGCCCCAAATACTTGGCGGATAAGAAGGATGGCAAAGTGAACAAAGGTATATTCGATATACATGTTACTGATGTGTACCTTACTAGTGTTCGTAGTAGCCCCTGGGTATTTGATACTGGTTCAGTTGCTAAGATTAGTAACTCGAGACAGGAGTTGCAGAATAAGCAGAGACTAGTTAAGGGCGAGGTGTCGATGTGTGTTGAAAGTGATTCCAAGGTTGATATGATCACCATCGCACACTCCCTCTACCTTCGAGATTAGTGTTGAACCTAAATAAATGTTATTTGGTGTTTGCATTGAGCATGAATATGATTAAATCATGTTTATTGCAATACGGTTATTCATTTAAGTCAGAGAATAATTATTGTTTTGTTTACATGAATAAAACCTTCTATGGTCATACGCCCAATCTGAATTGTTTATTGAATCTCGATCGTAGTGATACACATATTCATAATATTGATGCCAAAAGATGCAAAGTTGATAATGATAGTGCAACATACTTGTGGCTCTGCCGTTTAGGTCATATTGGTATAAAGCACATGAAGAAACTCCATGCAGATGGACTTTTGGAATCACTTGATTATGAATCATTTGATACTTGCTGACCATGCCTCATGGGAAAGATGACTAAAACTCCGTTCTCCGGAACAGTGGAGCGAGCTAATGACTTATTGGAAATAATACATACCTATGTATGTGGTCCGATGACTGTTGAGGCATGCGGCGGGTATCGTTATTCTCTAACCTTTACAGATGATTTGAGTAGGTATGGGTATATCTACTTGATGAAACACAAGTCTGAAACATTTGAAAAGTTGAAAGAATTTCAGAGTGAAGTAGAGAATCATAGTAACATGAAAATAAAGTTTCTATGATCTGATCGTGGAGGTGAATATTTGAGTTACGATTTTGGCCTTCATTTAAGATAATGTGGAATTGTTTCACAACTCACGCCACCTGGAACACCACAGCGTAATGGTCTGTATGAACGTCGTAACCGTACTTTATTAGATATGGTGCGTTCTATGATGTCTCTTACCGATTTACTACTATCGTTTTGGGGTTATGCATTAGAGACAGCCGAATTCACATTAAATATGGCACCGTCTAAATCCGTTGAGATGACACTGTATGAACTGTGGTTTGGCAAGAAACCTAAGCTGTCGTTTCTTAAAGTTTGGGGATGCGATGCTTATATCAAACAACTTCAGCCTGATAAGCTCGAACCCAAAGCGGAGAAATGCGTCTTCATAGGATACCCTAAAGGGACCATTGGGTATACCTTCTACCACAGATCCGAAGGCAAGATCTTTGTTGCTAAGAATGGGTCCTTTCTAGAGAAGGAGTTTCTCTTGAAAAAAGTGACTGGGAGAAAAGTAGAACTTGATGAGGTAGTTGTACCTTCTCTCGAATTGGAAAGTAGTGCACCAAGGAAAAATGTTTCCGTATGCCTACACCAACTAGAGAGGAAGCTAATGATGATGATCATGAAACTTCAGATCAAGTTACTACTGAACTTCGTAGGTCGACCGGAACACGTTCCACACATGAGTGGTACCGCAATCCTGTCCTGGAAGTCATGTTGTTGGACAACAGTGAACATACGAACTATGAAGAAACTATGATGAGCACAGATTCCGAAAAATGGCTTGAGGCCATAAAATCTGAGATAGGATCCATGCATGAGAACAAAGTGTGGACTTTGGTGGATTTGCCCGATGATCGGCAAGCCATAAAGAATAAATGGATCATTAAGAGGAAGACGAACGCTGACGGTAATATCACTGTCTACAAAGCTCGACTTGTTGCAAAAGGTTTTTGACAAGTTGAAGGGGTTGACTATGATAACACTTGCTCACCTCGTAGCGATTCTTAAGTCTGTCTGAATCATGTTAGCAATTGCCGCATTTTATGATTATGAAATCTGGCAAATGGATGTCAAAAACTTGCATTCCTTAACGGGTTTCTTGAGGAAGAGTTGTATATGATGCAACCGGAAGTTTTTGTCGATCCTAAATGTGATAACAAAGTGTGCAAGCTCCAGTGATCCATCTATGGACTGGTGCAAGCATCTCGGAGTTGGAATATACACTTTGATGAGGTGATCAAAGCATATGGTTTTATATAGACTTATGGTGAAGCCTGTATTTACAAGAAAGTGAGTGGGAGCTCTGTAGCATTTCTGATATTATATGTGGATGACATATTGCTGATTGGAAATGATATAGAATTTCTGGATAGCATAAAAGGATACTTGAATAAGAATTTTTCAATGAAAGACCTCGGTGAAGCTACTTACATATTGGGCATCAAAATCTATAGAGATAGATTAAGACGCTTAATAGGACTTTCACAAAACACATACCTTGACAAATTTTTGAAGGAGTTCAAAATGGATCAGTCAAAGAAAGGGTTCTTGCCTGTATTAAAGGTGTGAAGTTGAGTAACACTCAAAGCCCGACCACGGCAGAAGATAGAGAGAGAATGAAAGTCATTCCCTATTCCTCAGCCATAGGTTCTATAAAGTATGACATGCTGTGTACCAGACCTATTGTGTGCCTTGCCATGAGTCTGGCAAGGGGGTACAATAGTGATCCAGGAGTGGATCACTAGACAGCGGTCAAAATTATCCTTAGGTACCTAAAGAGGACTAAGGAAATGTTTCTCGGTTATGGAGGTGATAAAGAGTTCGTCGTAAAGGGTTATGTCGATGCAAGCTTTGACACTGATCTGTATGACTCTGAGTCTCAATCTGGATACGTATTGAACGTGGGAGAAATTAGCTAGAGTAGCTCTATGCAGAGCATTGCAGACATAGATATTTGCAAAGTACACACGAACCTGAATGTTGCAGACCCGTTGACTAAAAACCTCTCTCACAAGCAAAACATGATCACACCTTAGAACTCTTTGGGTGTTAATCACATGGCGATGTGATCTAGATTATTGAATCTAGTGAACTCTTTGGGTGCTTTTCACATGGCGATGTGAACTAGATTATTGACTCTAGCAAACTCTTTGGGTGTTAATCACATGGCGATGTGAACTAGATTATTGACTCTAGTGCAAGTGGGAGACTGATGGACATATGCCCTAGAGGCACTAATAAAATGGTTACTATTATATTTTATTAATCATGATAAAGGTTTATTATTCATGCTAGAATCGTATTAACCGGAAACTTAAATACATGTGTGGATACATAAACAAATACCGTGTCCCTAGTGAGCCTCTACTAGACTAGCTCGTTGATCAAAGATGGTTAAGGTTTCCTAACCATAGACATGAGTTGACATTTGATAACGGTATCACATCATTAGAAGAATGATGTGATGGACAAGACCCAACCGTTAGCATAGCATATGATCGTTCAGTTTATTGCTACTGCTTTCTTAATGTCAAATACATGTTCCTTCGACCATGAGATCATGCAACTCCCGGATACCGGAGGAATACCATGTGTGCTATCAAACGTCACAACGTAAATGGGTGATCATAAAGATGCCCTACAGGTATCTCCGAAGGTGTCTGTTGAGTTGGTGTGAATCGAGATTGGGATTTGTCACTCCGTGTATCGGAGAGGTATCTCTGGGCCCTCTCGGTAATACACATCACAAGAAGCTTGCAAGCAAAGTGACTAAGGAGTTAGTTGCAAGATGATGTATTACGGAACGAGTAAAGAGACTTGCCAGTAACGAGATTGAACTAGGTATAGAGATACCGACGATCGAATCTCGTGCAAGTAACATACCGAAAGACAAAGGGAATTACGTATGTTGTCATAAAGGTTCAACCGATAAAAGATCTTCGTGGAATATGTAGGAATCCAAATGGGCATCCAGGTCCTGCTATTAGTTATTGACTAGAGAGGTGTCTCGGTCATGCCTACATAATTCCCGATCCCGTAGGGTCGCACGCTTAACGTTCGTTGACGCTAGAGTAGTATTGGGATATTTGATGAGTGGTACCCAAATGTTGTTCGGTGTCCCGAATGAGATCCCGAATGTCGCGAGGAATCTCGGAATGGTCGAGAGGTAAAGATTTATATATAGGAAGTCATATTTTGGGTTCCGAAAAAAGGTGTAGTTATTTCAGTGTTGTACCGGGAAGCTTCCAGAAGGTTCCGAAGGATTCTGGAGGGGTCTAAAAGTCCACAAGTGGGTTCACCACGATCCAATGGCTATCATGGGCTGCGGGGAGGCGCCCTGGCCTTATTGGGTTAGGCTCCCCAAGTCCTCAAAAGCCCATGTGGCTAGGGAAGGCAAAAAAGGAAGGAGTCCTAGTAGGAATAGGATTGGACTTGGAGTCCAAGTCCTCTCCCCCTTAGCTGCGCCCTAGGGCTTGGAGGGGCTGTTTCCCATGCCCCTCCACCTATATATAGAGGGGAGGGGCGGACCAAGAGGATACACCAAGCCCTTGGCACCCCTCTCTCTCCTGTTACTCCGTAGTTCCACCGCCTCGTCCCGGCGACGCTTAGCGAAGCGCTGTCGGTGCTCCACCACCACCATCACCACCATGCCGTCGTGTTGGTTGTGATCCCATCTACTTATCCTCTCCCGCTTGCTAGATCAAGAAGGAGGATACGTCATCGAGCCGCACATGTGCTAAACTCGTAGGTGCCGTCCGTTCGGCACTAGATCGATTGGATCATGATCGGATCGCGAAGAGTACGACTACATCAACCGCGTGATAAACGCTTCCGCTTAGCGATTTACAAGGGTATGTAGATGCTCTCCCCCTCTCGTAGCTATGCATCTCCATGGATGGATCTTGCGTGTGCGTAGAAAAGTTTTGTTTTCCATGCAACGTTCCCCAACATCTACATCATCCTTGTTGTCTTTTGATGATGCGTGAGTAGTTCACCACAGACCTACGGGTCCATAGCTAGTACCTAGATGGCTTCTTCTCTTTCTTTGATCTTCAATACAATGTTCTCCTCGATCCTCTTGGAGTTCTATTCGATGTAATCTTCTTTTGCAGTGTGTTTGTTGGGATCTGATGAATTGCGGGTTTATGATTAGATTACTCATAGAAAGTAATTGAGTCTTTTCTGAACTTTATTACGCATGATTTTTATATCTTTGTATTTCTCTCCAATCTATCTGTTAGTTTTGTCCAACTAGATTGATTTATCTTCAGTGGGCGAGGTGCTTTGTAATGGGTTCAATCTTGCGGTACTATATATCCCAGTGACAGAAGGGGACAAGACACGTATTTGTATTCTTGGCATTAAGGGTAAAATGACAGGGTTTATTCATATCGATTGGGTTTACTTTGTCTACATCATGTCATGTTGCTTACGGTGTTAATCTGTTTGTCATGAACTTAATACCATAGATGCATGCTGGATAGCGGTCGATTCGTGGAGTAATAGTAAAGGATGCAGGTAGGAGTCGGTCTACTCGTCTCGGATGTGATGCCTATATACATGACAATTGTCATGAATACGTCATAACTATGTGCTTTTCTGTCAATTGTCCAACAGTAATTTGTTTACCCACCTATGCTATGGGTTCGAGACAGAAGCCTCTAGTGAAAACTATGGCCCCTGGGTCTACTTTTATCATATTATAGAAACCAAAGTACTTTGCTACAATTTATTTAATTTTATTTTGTTTCACAATTTATCTATCTACCTATACAAGATTTGATCCTTGCAAGTAACGAGTTCAAGGGGATTGATAACCCTCTTGCCCATGTTCGGTGCAAGTATTTGCTTTTGTGTGTATAGGTGCTGTTCATGAGGCTTTGCGTGATTCTCTTACTGTTTCGGTACACCTTGGTTCTCACTGAGGGAAATACTTATCTCTACTGTACTGTATCTCCTCTCCTCTTCGGGGAAAATCCCAACGCAGCTCACAAGTAGCAGGAAGAATTTCTGGCGCCGTTGCCTAGGAGGCATCATCAAAACCGATCAAGTACCTTCACACAAACTATCATCTACTTGCCCTACATTTTATTTGCAGTTTTATTTGCCTCCCTTTTTCATCCCACCCCCACTTCTCATTAAAAATCAAAAACACAAAAATATTTTATTTTGTTGCTTTGCTCGTTTTCTTGGTTTGCCACTATGGCTAGTTCTTGTCTTGTTGCCTGCACCCCTGAAAATGAAGTACTTAATTTTAAACAAAGGGGAGGAGAAAGTTTAAAAGATGCTGGTATAGGATTTGTGATGCTCAAAATAGATTAACTTGTAAACAATCCACTGCCGTTCTTCTTCGCAATTTTTATGTGGGTGTTACTACTTGGTATAGATTTGTGGTAGATACTATTATCAGAGTAAATTTTTTGAGTAGTAGCCCTATGGATGCTCACCACCTATTACTATTAGTGATATGGCATCGACTTTGGAACATGTTATGCGAAGGTTAGAAGCTATTGAACATATTGATAACCTAGACAAAAGGGTTCATAATCAAGTTACTCAATTTAGTTTGAAGGCAGGAACTACACTAGATATGCTAATAGAAAAGGAACCAATAGTTAATGAGAGAATAGAGCAAAGTCCTTCTAGAATTGATAAGTTGGAAGAAGTCATCACTAATTTGGCATCCGCTTTTTCTTCCGTTAAATCTATTGAAAGAACCCCTCCTAATAAGAATCATAAATTTATTTATGTTCCTAAGAATAAGAGTGCCACATCTAGTAACCGAAGTGAGGATCTTAAAATGATTAGTGTGCACCCCAATTTCATTGACTTGATAAAGGAACCTATTTATGAAAATAGATTCCTCAACTTTTTTTCCTAGGAGTGTGATTATTAAAAACATATATGCTAAGCCTCCTAGGAATCATGGATGGATAATTGAGGAGTTGGATTTGAAGGATGACAATACTTGAAACAATGCCTTGCGCCTAGCTAGGGGCGTAAAACAATAGCGCTTGTTGGGAGGCAACCCAATAGTTATCTTAAATGTTTACTTTTTATTTCTATTTTGGTGTGTTGACACAATTATTGCTACTTTTATGATTGTGCTTTTATGTTTTAATTAGTGTTTGTGGCAAGTAAAGCATTTGGGATGATTTAGTTGATAGTTGACTTGATTTTGTGAAAAAACAGAAACTTTTGCGCTCAGTCAGGAATTTCTAAAAATCATTGGAAGGTGCTTTTGATCCAAATTTTTTACACATGATTGATATATATATATATAAATTTACCATGTTTTCCTAATGTTTCATAATTTTTAGATTTACATAACTACGGTATCTGTTCCGATCATTATATATTGTTCTGATTTATACAGATTCTGTTTTCTATTGCATAGTTCGCTTGTTTTGATGATGCTATGGATTATATCGGGGGGCATAAGTCATGGAGAAGTTATAATACAGTAGATATTATGCAAGAATAAAATAGGAATGGGTTCATAACAGTACCTAAAGTTTATGATTTGCTTATTATACTAACGGATCTCACAAAGTTTCTTTTGAGTTTTGTGTGCTGAAGTTTTCAAGTTTTGGGTGAGATCGCGATGGATGAAGGAATAAGGAGCGGAAAGACCCAAAGCTTAAGGATGCCCAAGGCACCACAAGGTAATATTCTAGGAAGATCCAAGTGTCTAAGCTTGGGGATGCCCTGGATGGCATCCCCTCTTTCGTCTACAATCTATCGGTATGTTACTTGGAGTTATATTTTTATTCATCACATGATATGAGTTTTGCTTGGAGCGTCTTGTGCCATAGTAGTTTTTACTTTGTTTTATTTTTATTGCCACAATCATTGTTTGCTGGACACACCTTTTGAGAGGGACACTCATCTATTTGTGATTTGTTGGAATACTCTATGTGCTTCACTTATATATTTTGAGCTAGGCAGTTGCTCTAGTGCTTCACTTATATCTTTTAGAGCATGGCAGTGGTTATATTTTATAGAAATAGTTGCACTCTCAAGCTTCGCTTAAATCTTTTTGAGTGTCTAATAAATAGTAATGGCAATTTGCACGGGTTATAAGACTAGCCCATAAAGGATAGGTATTCAAGTGGGATATAATAAAAACTTTCATGTAGATCACTGAATATGATATGTTTGATTCCCTGCAATATTTTTGAAATATTAAGATGGTAATATGTGGGGGTACTAGTGGATGATTGTGGTTTAGTAAGAATATTGATATTAAGGTTTGTGATTCCCGAAGCACGCATGCATACTCTCTAGTTATGCGATGAAGTTGGAGCATGATTTATTATTGAGTGTCTACCTTATGAGTGGCGGTCGGGGACGAACAATTGTCTTTTCCTACCAATCTATCCCCCTAGGGGCATGCGAGTAGTACTTTGCTTCGAGGACTAATAGACTTTCACAATAAGTATATGAGTTCTTAATAACTAATGTGATGTAGTGACCCGACCCAAAATCGGTCAAGTCTCTGTGTAGCTGTACCATCCCAAGATCATGCTGGCACACACAGTACATTGATGAAAAGATTCAAAGTTCAATCACACCTGAATTTATTACACGATTCTCATATCGAGTCTTTATTACATCATAATAAATTCGGCCGAAGGCCAACTCATGAGAAATAAACTAAAATAAAGCTGTGGAAGCGTAGACGATAAGCGAGTCCATCCGACTCCATAGGGCAATCACCGAGCGTAGATCGTAGCCTCACTCCTGGTCGGAAAACTCCTCTACAACATGAGACGTTGCAGCCATGTAGGTCAGCATTTTTGAATATGCCGGCAAGTCATGAAGAGAGAACAACAATAATATTGCTAACACTATATGCAATTTGGTAGTGGGGCTCTAAGTTTTATGTTTTTGCGAAAAAGCCAATTTTTTCCTACAACAATAAGGACTTGCTTGCAATTACTACAAAATATTGGTTGTTATTGAGATGGTTCCGCCAACCAATGTCTCATTTCCAATTATTAAATAACCCCTCAATTAATTTATTTGTTCGGTGTTGAGATTTACGAAATACTCCAATTTCCAGAGGCTCAAATGTCCGTAACCGGGGACACGGCTAATCGATTAGGTTTTCACTCTGCAGAGTCTTGTGCACTTTACCCGCAAGAATCGTTCCCTCCTTTTTGTCCTCGCACTGCCTGGTGTTTGAAGATGGGACGAACGAAACAGGGTCTTCCGTAGAGTTCCTCAGGGCCACTGCCGGTGCCCATCCAATCCTACCGTTCTTCTACATCTCGTAGCACCGTCCGGCCCGAGTCACGCCTAGGGTCGACCAAGCCAGAGCCCATAATGGCTTGCGGCTGCACTGGTAAGCTTCCGGTCAAGGTGTATCCATCCGTCTCTTCGCGGCTGGGTGAAGCTTTCCGCAAGATGTCATGGCGCTTCTCCATGCATCCCGGCCATCCGCTGGTTGCTCCAGGGTGCCATCAATTCCGTCCTCCACCCAGTAGTGAATTTAAAGTCCATCTTGAGCATCTTGAAATCATGGGGTTGTCATCATCTTGACTCTCACATCTCCCTTATGAATCACTCAACCAACCCCGTCTATGAAAGCATAGCAATCAACTACATCGTCCCGGGCAATTGGTAACAAGGGGGATTGGGTTCAACCTGCCACATGATACTACTCAAGAACATAACTTAAAATTCTCCTACTGCATGCATGGTGGGGAGGAATAATTCTAATGCAACAAATCATAGGTATTGTAAAACATGATCAAATGACTTGCGTGGCTGACGGTCTTCGAACGCTAGTGACTCGTGATAGCAAGCTTCGCACTCCGGGAATTCTATTCGAAGCAAACATTAAACACATAAGCATACAACGGTATAACATAACAGCAAGCTAATGTAAATCACACAAGCAATCATACCAAAACCAAAGAAAACTCGAAGAACTCAAACAAGGTTTTCATTACTTCAAGCAACAACTAGAAAATAGTTTTATCCTACTAAAACTTTTCTTAACAGAGCCAAAATAAGGTTTTTTTTGTTTAATGACAGAAAGAAAAACAGCAAATAAATTTAATGCAAAAAGAAACGCATTAAAAGCTATTATAAAACTCCTTTTATGCCTAAAACAAAATTAGTAAGAAAATAAGATAAAACAATTTCTTTTCCTGTAAATAAAAGTTCACCCTCTATAACTATAGAAACTAATCTGAAATAAAATATAACATAGGTAAAAATATATTTTTAAAATAATTAAAACAACAGAAAACATCAGCAAGTTAAAATAACTAGAATAGGCTTGTTTTCGTGTAAAACTAATTTCAATAAAAGCTATAAATATCCAAATAAATCCTACTGCTAGGAAATGTCAAAACAAAGCAGTGGCAAAAAGAATCATTAAAAAAAATTAATCCTAGCTCATTTTATAGCAGAAATACTAATCTGACTAAAACTAAAATAAAACAATTTTTAAAAACTAAAACATGGCCGAAACTATTTTATAAAGAAACTTTAGGAAATTTGCAAACTAGCAAAAAAAAATCAACTAAAAATAATAATTAACCTAATAGTTATAGCTTTTACAAAACTGAAACTATTCTGTTAAAAACAGAAACTAAAACTAAAACTAAAAAAAACTAAATGCGCTAACGGGCCGAACAGGTGGGCGATCGGAAACTAAACAGCACTCAAGCGTTATATAACTAAACGCGTATGTTTAATAAAAGAAAACCTACCGGTTCGGTCTAACCTAACTAAACCGAGAATAAACCGAACTAAAAACCGGTCTACTAAAATAAAACATAACCGTTCGGGAGATCTAATCGGGGCCGTAGAATCGAGATCGGACGGTGGAGGGAAAGCCGGCGGCTTACAGCGGGGTCGACGGCGGCGGGCGGCTCGGGCGGCGGTGGTGCGGCGGCTCCGGTCGTCGGGGAAAGTGGTGGAGGCGTCCAGGCGATGCGGCGGAACGAGGGGAGCTCGGGGGTGGTCTCGGTGGTGGTTGAGGACGACGGAGACGAGCGGAACGAGCTCGTCAAGCTCCTGGTGACCTCCAACTCCGGCGGCGGGCGGCGATGCTCGTGGTGGTCTCTGCAGACGACGATGGTGAGCACAACCTTGTCAAAAAGGACCGTGGGGTTGGACTAGGCCGATGGCCAGAGAGATAGGGGTTGAGGGAGCTCACCGGCGATGGTGGAGGCGGTGAACCGTGGCGGCGGCGGTGAGATCGGAACGACGAGAGCGCGAGCTGTGGTGGGTTTTGAGCTAGGGTTTTTAGGGGGTTCGAGGGAGGAGACCGAGGGGTTTATATGGGACATAAACTTGGGCGAGGAGTCGACTCGGGATCACGATCCCGGGAAGATCGGAACCGCGGCGGCGTCGGGCGTGCTCCGGAGCGGCATGGCGTGCGCGAGGGGAAAGGAGAAGAGGTGGGGCCGGCGCGTCGGTGAGAGAGGAAGAGGAGGGTTCGGTCGGTCGATCGAAACGGAGAGGGACTCGTGTGCGGGCGCTGCGCTGGGCTGGCGGCCTGGCTCGCTAGCGGGCCGCGGCTCGGGCGCTGCTGGCTGGGCCGGTTGGCCTGGCCAGCTCGGGGTTTCTCTTTTTTTTTGACAGAGAGAAAAAATAAATAAATAAATAGAAATATAATATATTTATATAGGTCGTATATATATCAAAATTCTCAGAAAGATAAATCCTAAAAGATAAACTATTTTCCAGAGGCAAAATAAAAACTTTATAAAAAACATTTTTTTTGAAAATTCTAAATACAACTCAAATTTTGAATTCAAAACTTTTGGCATAAATTTCTTCTGACATTTTTGGAGTGTCATGTTAGCTCCTCTCATACTTTTGCACCAGTATTGGTCAGGTATTTTTGAAATAAATTTTAATGCCAATTTGAACCCAAATTCAAATGAAACTCAAATGCCTCTGAAATTTCAAATGCCACTCAAATTCAAACAAAATGCATAGATGCTTAGCTAAAATTGTAAAACATTCCAAATTGAAAATTTGGGATGTTACATGTGAGTCCATGAATTATACGCACTCTTACCTTTCCGTAGTTTGCTAGCCTCTTCGGTACCATGCATTGCCCTATCTCACCTCGAGAGTCGGTGCAAACTTCGCTGGTGCATCCAAACTCCGTGATATGATACACTCTGTCATACATAAGCCTCCTTATATCTTCCACAAAAGAGCCACCATACCGACCTATTATGGCATTTCCATAGTCATTCTGAGATATATTGCCATGCAACTTCGACCGTTCCGTTTTTATGACATACATGTTCATTGTCATATTGCTTTGCATGATCATGTAGCTGACATAGTATTTGTGGCTCAGCCACCATTTATCATTATGATACATGTTACGCTAGATCATTGCACATCCCGGTACACCGCCAGAAGCATTCATATAGATTCATATTTTCAGTTTTATCGAGTTGTAAGTAAATAGATGTGTGATAATCATCATTATTAGAGTATTGTCCCAATGAGGAAAGGATGATGGAGACTATGATTCCCCCACCAGTCGGGATGAGAATCCGGACAAAAAAATAAAAAATAAAAAAATAAAAAAGGAGAAAAAATTATAATAAATAAATGAGAGAAAAGAGAGAAGGGGCAATGTTACTATCCTTTTCCACACTTGTGCTTCAAAGTAGCACCATGTTCTTCATATAGAGAGTCTCCTGAGTTGTCAATTTCATATACTAGAGGGAATTTAACGTTATAGAACTTGGCATGTATATTCCGATGATGGGCTTCCTCAAATTCTCGAGGTGTTCATGAGCAAGCAAGTTAGATGCACACCCACTTAATTTCTATTGAGTTTTCATACACTTATAGCTCTTAGTGCATCGGTTGCATGGGAATCCCTACTCCTCGCATTGATATCAATTCATGGGCATCTCCATAGCTCATTGATTAGTCGCGTCGATGCGAGACTTTCTTCCTTTTTGACATTCCCTTATTGATCTCGATCACCGCATTCTATTCCACCCATAGTGCTATATCCACGGCTCACACTCATGTATTGCGTGGGGTTGAAAATGCTGAAGCACGTTAAAAAGTATGATCCAATTGCTTGGTTTGTCATCGGGGTAGTTCATGATTAATATCTTTGTCCTAGGAAGACTAAGCATGATGGGCTATATGATTTTGTAGGGATAGCGTTCTTTCGCATTCTTTATTTTGAAAGGCATGATTGTTTGTTAGTATGCTTGAGTATTGATGTCTTTATATCAAATGATGGACTATTGCCTTGAGTCACTCGTATCTCATTATACATACCATAAAAAGATTACATATGATACACATGTTAGGTAGCATTTCACATCAAAAATTATATTTTTATCATTTACCTACTCGAGGACAATAGTAGATGCCTATATACATGAGCATTGCCATGAATACATCATAACTATGTGCTTTTCTATCAATTGCCCAACAGTAATTTGGTTACCCACTGTATGCTATGTTTTTGAGAGAGAAGCCTCTAGTGAAAACTATGGCTCTTGGGTCTACTTTTATCATATTATAGAAACCAAAAATACTTTGCTGGAATTTATTTACTTTTATTTTGTTTTCAAATTTATCTATCTACCTATACAAGATTTGATCCTTGCAATTAACGAGTTCAAGGGGATTGACAACCCTCTTGCCCGCGTTGGGTGCAAGTATTTGCTTTTCTGTGTGAATGTGATGCTCACGAGGCTTTGCGTGATCCTCCTATTTGTTCGATAAACCTTGGTTCTCACTGAGGGAAATACTTATCTCTGCTGTATTGCATCTCCACACCTCTTTGGGGAAAATCCCAACGCAGCTCACAAGTAGCATCAATCTATCAATATTATAATAATGTTTCGCTGTCAGCAGCTAACTCGAGTCAGTACATGAGATTAGACTCAGATGGACATCTGAGGATGTTTGATTGGTTTGGTATCAGTGGTAGTTGGACTATGTTCTGTGATGTACTGACACACTGGTTCACGATTTTCAATGGAATGGATGATTGTGATTACCCAATAGCCTGCGGGGAGTACAACATATGCAACGGGGGGGGGGGGGGGGGGGGGGGGGGGGGGGGGGGCGGGGGCAATGCACGTGTCTAGTTGATGATAATTCAAGTTGAAACTACTTCGAGTTGGAGGATCAACGAAAGCCAAATCTGGGTTGCATGCCAATAACTCCAATTTCTTGTCAGGAATTACAAGATCATATGGACAATGATCGACGTTTCTTACTTTGATATAAATCCCAGAATTTTGAATGCAATAAGCATCGATGATTTTCAGCAAGCTTGCTTGAAGAACTGTTCTTGCATCGCAGTGTTGTTCAGAGATGGCAAATGCATATGGTTGACGAAGGTCCTTGCTTGCAATCAATACAACCTGGAAATGTTTGCCACAACTCCACTGCTTACCTCAAGGTGCAACTAGCACCTTGTAAGAAAATAAAAAAAAGTAATGCTAGGTGTTACACTTGGAGCTATTACTACTGTTGTATTTCTTGTCACTGTTGTCATTCTTTATCAATAAAAGAGAAGGAACAACGAAGTGGAATGTGAAGGATTTGATTTTGATCAATTACCTAGAATGCTAACAAAATTTTCTTTTCAAATGCTGAGCGAATGCACGGAAGGATTCGACACAAAAGCTCGGTAAAGGTAGGTTTGGGTCGGTTTTTGAAGGTAAATTAGGTGAAGAGAGAGTTGTAGTTAAATGTTTGGAAGGTGTTGGAAGGTGCTAGACAAGGAAAGAAATAATTCTTAGCAGAGGTTGAGGCTATTGGAAGCTGAACACATCAATCTTGTTAGGCTGATTGTGTTTAGTGCAAAGAAGACCGATAGACTTCTGGTATATGAATATATGTCAAGAGGGTCGCTTGATAGGTGGATCTATTACCGTCATAACAACGGTCGTGCATCTTGCGACAGAAAATCTGTGCCTCTAGCCACTACTAGGGAAAACCATAGTAGTAGCGTAGGGTTAAGGACTACCAGTAGCGCGGGGGCAGATAAACCACAAGTATAGGGGATTGCGACAGTCTTCAAGGGTAGTTTTACACTCAAATTTATCGATTCGATACAAGGGGAGCCAAAGAATATTTACGAGCTTAGAAGTTAAGTTGTCCATTCAACGACACCTGGAGAACTAAATATCTGCAGCAAAGTGTTTAGTAGCACAGTAGTATGATAGTTTGATAGCAGTGATAATAGTAGCAATAGTAACGGTGACAGTAACAGTAACAGTAGAAGTTTTATAGTGATTGTAAAAACAACAACAACAACAACAACAACAACAACAACAACAACAACAACAACGACAACAACAACAACAACGACAACAACAACAACAACAACAACAACAACAAACAACAAACACAAAAACAAAACAACAAACACAACAACAACGACAACTACAACGACTAGAACGACAACGACAACAACAACGATGACAACAACAAGAACAACGACAAACAACAACAACAACAACAACAACAACAACAACAACAACAACAACAACAACAACAACAACAACAACAACAACAACAACAACGACAACAACAACAACAACAATGACGACGACGATGATGACGATGACGACAACGACGACAACAACAACAACAACAACAACAACAACAACAACAACGACGACGACGACGATGATGAAGACGACGACGACAACAACAACAACAACAACAACAACAACAACAACAACAACAACAACAACAACAACAACAACAACAACAACAACAACAACAACAACATGAGAAAAGCATAGGCAATAGATCAATGATGGATATTTGTGTTGGATGAAATTCATCATATACCAGTCACAACCTAGAGCGACACACAATAGCTCCAATTCATCAATTCAATGTAGGCATGTATTCTGTATATAGTCATACGTGCTTATAGTAAGAACTTGCATGACATCTTTGTCCTACCCCCCCCCCCCCCCATGGCAGTAGGGTCCATAAGAAAATCTAAGGGATATTAAGTCCTCCTTTTAATAGAGAACCAGAAAAAAGCATTTACACATAGTGAATACAAGAACTTCTCATTCTACGGTCATCATCGGAGTGAATCCCAATTTTTGTCACCTTTGGGTTTGCGGATCACAACACATAGTAGGTGCAGACAACTTGCAAGATAGGATCCAAAACATGGGCCCTACGTTCAGATCTGAAAACATAATAGGTTCAGATCTAAAATCACGGCACTCGGACCCTAATGACAAGCATTAAGCATAGCAAAGTCATAGCAACATAAATCTCACAATATAGTGGACACTAGGGATCAAGCCCTAACAAATTGACTCGATTACATGACAAATCTCATCCAACTCCATCACCGTCCAGCAAGCCTACGGAGGAATTACTCACTCCCGGCATTGAGCATCATGGAATTGTTGATGAAGAAGGGTTGGTGATAATGATGGCGACAAATCCCCCTCTCCGGAGCCCCGAACGGACTCCAGAACTGCCCTATCAATGAAGAACAGGAGGTGGCGGCGGCTCCATATTATAAAACATGATGAAACTTGTTCTCTTATTTTTTTTCCTCGGGGAAACGGAATTTATAGGCTTGGAATTTGGTCAGACGGCCGCCTGTGGGACCCACAAGGCATCAGGGCGCGCCTTATTGCCTTTGCGAGCAACTGGTGGCCCCCCTCCAGTGGATCTTCATTCTAGTATTTTTATTCATTCAATTAAAAAATCTGCAAAGTTTCGTTCGATTCAGAGAACTTTTATTTCTGCACAAAAATAACACCATGGTAGTTCTGCCAAAAATAGCGTCAGTCCGGTTTAGTTTCATTCAAATCATGCAAATTAGAGTCCAAAACAAGAGCAAAACACTAGTAGAAAACGGGCCTTTAGTCCCGGTTCTGTAACCGGGACTAAACAATCAGGACTAAAGGCCCCCACTTTTAGTCCCGGTTGGGTTACGAACCTGGACTAAAGAGGCTCCACGTGGCCGCTGTCTGGAGCGGGGGCTGGAGGAACCAACCGGGACTAAAGGAATTTTTTCGCAATTTTTTTTGAAATTTTTTTGATTTTTTTTTAAATCTTTGAATTATTTGACAATTTAATCTCTAATCACCCCTCCTCACCTCTCCAGCATGAGCACTCATTCCAAAGCGTGAGCACTCATTCCAAATCGTCTAACTTTCCGGCCGGTCACCCATCGTCTGACTGCTCCAACCCCAGCACGCTTAACTTCCGAGTTCTATCTCCCTTAGTTTCCAAGTCTGCACTTGTTGTTTTCCTGACAATAGTAAGCTATCAATCCTATTAACCCTTAGGTCTTGATGTCACATGATTTAATTTTTTGAATTCCAAACAATTATTAAAATAAAATAAGTAATAATAATATTGAATTTCAATGAAAATAAAATAAGTAATAATATTATTTTATCCATTATTATCAGAAAAATATGAGGAATCCAAATATGACATCATTTATTTTTTTAAATAAAATTATTTTTCATATGCTAGAATCAATTGCTTCTTGGTGATGTGATTAGGATGAGAACTAATGAGCTTTCTATGTTTGGCTAAGCAGAAAGTGCCTGATCTGGATTCATTGATAATACAAAACAATAGCAAAATTAATTCTATCAACTATAATTAAAGGCTAAACAACTATTAATACAAACAGTACAAAAAATAATGTTAATTAATTATAAAATTTTATCTACTATTTTCTAACAGAAGCATACTACAACATATTAAAATCTACAGAAAGAACTAACTAAAAATAATAAAAAACAACAATTAAATGACTAAAACAACTATATAAGCAAAACTGTACTGTTTTAATTAAAGTACCAATTTAAATTATTCTAAAAATAACCAAATAAACCTTACTGTGACAACAATCTAACATGTGACTAGGAAGAAAAAGAATTAAATTAAAAACTATTTTTAAACTCAAGTTATTCACAATCTAGGGTTTGAAGCAAATTTGAACAATCACAAATTTAAACCATTAAAATTTGAAAACTAATGGCACAAACAGAAACTAGACAAAATTTTGAATCTACTACAAAAAGAATCAATCGAAAACATCAAATATCCTAAAAGATATAAGCAATTTAAAACAGAAACTAAAAAAAGAAAACAAATAAAAAAACAGAAAAGAAACTTTGAGAACCCCTTTACCTTTAGTCCTGGTTGGAGACACCAACCGGAACGAAAGCCTCAACCCCTTTAGTCCCAGTAGGAGACACCAACCGGGACTAAAGGGGTTCGCACCGGCCGCATCCTGCCGCAGCCCCTTTAGTCCCGGTTGGTATCTCCTACCGGGACTAAAGGTTGCGTTTGACCCGAGACTAAAGCTAGCCGAGCCCCGTCCGGTGTCCTAGCTGCTCGATCCGGGACTATTGATCCTTCCGGCTAGAACGAAAACCCTGTTTTCTACTAGTGAAAATGTTTGAAAAAGTAGATACGATGGAGACGTATCAGAGTCTGCGCTACTGCTTGGGCGCTACAGCTAATTGTTAGTAGTAGCGCGGGTCTGACCCCATGGTACTGCTACTGGTGTTAGCAGTAGCATGGGACAAGACCCGCACTACTGCTAAATAGCAGTAGAGCCTGTTTCTGCCCCGCACCACTATTATTATTGCGTATTTCATTTTTTTATATAGTATTTATACACCATTACTCAATCGCAATGAAGAGGTTGGAAAGAAACACAGATTAGATTAAAGTGGATGGATGCAAATGAGCAAGTTGAATTAGTGGGATGATATGCTCACTTGGATCCATAAACTATAATCTAATTCGTGTTTCGTGCACATGGCGGAAGCGCCAGAGCGCGACACGTGGCGACGTCTTAAAGCGCGCCAAGTGACGCGCTTTCAGTCCACCTCAAGTGACCGTTGGGGAGGCTTCCAAAGGAACGCTCATTCGTTAGTTGCTCCCGGATGCTTCGAAACTATTTCCGTACGAGCAGAATCATGCTTTAACTTAAAGCGATCAGTTTTTATAAATAGGTATAAATATATATATACAGTAGACGTACGTGAGGAGCGATTATCTGACTAGCGATCGACCAGTAGTAATGGAGGAGCAGCGTTAGCTGAATCATCATTTGCCTACCCATGAGCTATCAGCGTGATTGTCGTGGCCATATTTAATTAATTTTACACTGCCCTACAAGTTTCAGAGGACGTACATGTATGTGCCGGTGATTGAACCTGCCACTGGCAACTCATTCACTCATTCACTGGTCGCTGCCGATCCACACTACAATAAGTTATTTTACAGATTTCAATGCGGATCATGTATAAACTAAAATGAGTAATCTACACTTTAAAATGAATGAACTAAACGCTTTGATTTTTTTTTACGAAGGAAGTACATATGTAATAGACATACGTGAGATGCGATGATCTGACTATCGATGGACAAGTAACAATGGAGGAGCAGCGTTAGCTGAATCATCATTTATGTACGTACCCATGGCATGGCTAGAGCTATCAGCGTGATTGTCGTGGACATATTTAATTAATTTTACACTGCCATATAAGTTTCAGAGGACGTACACGTATGTGTCAGTGATTGAACCTGCCACTGGCCACTCATTCACTGGTTGCTGCCGATCGATACTACTCCCTCCGTTTCTAAGTATAAGTCATTTTAAAAATTTCAATGCGGACCACATATGAAATATAATTAGTGAATTTACACTTTCAAATATGTATATACGTAACAGACATACGTGAGATGCGATGATCTGACTACCGATAGACCAGTAGCAATAGAGGAGCAGCGTTAGCTGAATCATCATTTACGTACGTACCCATGGCATGGCTAGAGCTATCAGCGTGATCGTCGTGGCCATATTAATTAATTTTGAACTGCCCTAGAAGTTTCAGAGGACGCACATGTATGTATTGGTGACTGAACCTGCCACTAGAGACTCAATCACTCGCTGCCGATCGATCGACACTATAAAAAGAGATGAAGAAGCGAAGCGCAGCCACTCACTGAAGGTAGGCATCTTGAGGGAGGCATGGAGGACTGGGTGTACTACTCCCTCTCCATCACCTTGTGCCTCACCCTGTCCCTTGTATTCTCATTCCTGTGCAAATGCAAGCCGGTGGGCTCGTCGTTCCTCCCGCCTGGGCCAACCTCGCTCACGGCTTTCGGCCCGCTGCTCTTGCTCGCCTGGACAAGCGTGAACATCGAGTCGTTAGTCCGCGTGGCACGCTCATGGTACGGCCCCGTCTTCACGCTCTACCTCCTCCCATCCTTCCCTGTCGTGTTCGTCGCCGACCGGGCCGTGGCGCACCGCGTCCTCGTGCAGCGCGGCTCGGCGTTCGCCGATCGGCCTCCGGCCAACTTCGCCACCCGCATCTTCTCCAGCGACCAGCACAACATCACGTCCGCCGCGTACGGCCCGCTGTGGCGCGTGCTCCGGCAAAACCTCACCGGCCGGGCGCTCCACCCGTCCAGCATCCCGCGGTACGCCACCGCCCGCCGCCGCGCTGCCTCGGGCCTCGTCGACGGCATCACGCGCCAGATGCGAAGCGGCCAAGGGGTCGTCGTCATCGAGGGGCTCCTGCATGACGCTGTTTTCCACGTGCTTGCCTGCATGTGCTTCGGTCAGGGCCTCGACGCCACCTCCATCGCGGCAGTCACGTCGCTGCAGAGGGAGTTTCTCAAGGTCGTGGTGGGGTTCCAGGTGTTCGGGTCCAACCCTAAGGTCACCAAGCTCCTCTTCTGGCGACGGTACCGGAGGATGCTGTCCATGCGACGGCGGCAGGAGGAGGTGTTCATCCCGCTGATACGAGCGTGCCGTGCGCGGCGTAACACCTCCGGCAAGAGCTTTGAAATGGATTGCTACGTGGACTCGCTCATCGGCCTCCGCATCCCGCAAGAAGATGGCAGCAGCAGGCACCTCACGGACGGCGAGATCGTGGCCTTGTGCACGGAACTCTTGTCCGGGGACGACTCTACGGTCAACGTGTTGCACTGGGCCATGGCGAACCTCGTCACACGGCCGGAGATCCAGGCGAAGCTCCGGGACGAAATACACAACTTCGCCGACGGCCAGGTCCAGCGAAAAACAAAATTTGTGTGAATTCAATAAACAAGTACATATGTTTTTTTTTAAACAAAACTTTTACAGGTCCTCGAGGAGCACCTGCCGCAGATGCCGTACCTCCGGGCGGTGGTCCTGGAGTCGCTGAGACGGCACCCACCGTCGCGCTTCATCCTGCCGCATGCGGCGGCCGGGGAGAGCGGTGCGGCGCTGGACGGCTTCACCGTGCCGAAAGAGGTGGCGGTGAACTTCACGCTGGGCGACATGGCCATGGACAGGAAGGTGTGGCCGGACCCCACGCGGTTCCGGCCGGAGCGGTTCCTGCCGGGCGGTGAGGGGGAGGACCTGGACCTCACGGGAAGCAAGGAGATCAAAATGATACCTTTCGGTGCCGGCCGCCGGATGTGCCCTGGCATCGACATTTCGCTGCTGCACGTCAATCTCCTTGTGGCCACCATGGTGAGTGCGTTCGAGTGGAGCGAGGTGCCCGGCGAGCTGGTGGACTTCACTGACAGGCTGGAGCTCACGATGGTCATGAAGCACCCACTCCGTGCCAAGGTCGTGCCATGCCATGCTACTAGCTAGCAGCTCTCAATCGTCGTCCACCATTGTCCCGTCGGAGTAACTACAAATATACAATATACAATATGCTGCTAGCTAGCTTGATCTATCAGCTCTCTAGAGTTTAATGAGTTCAAGATATAAATAGTTGTATCCAAATAAAATGTTAGGCGAAATTGTGTACCACTATTTTTGTTTAGTTTGTCCTTCACACCACCTGTGTTTCCAATAAAGTCAGTATGTGATATGTACCGTACGTAATAGACCAAGTCGTGTTTGAATTAGCAAGAGCAAATCGTGAATGCAACAAAATCTTTATGTGGCAGGTTCAGGCACCAATACATCCTCTGAAACTTGTAGGGCAGTTTAAAGTTAAATATGGCCACGACAATTACGCTGATAGTTCTAGCCATGCGTGGGTACGTAAATGATGATTCAGCTAACACAGGTCCTCCGTTACTACTGGTGGACCGCGTCTCACGTCTACTATATCTTCTATATCTAAATAGTTAGCCCCTACTAACTATTTCTCTCAATATGCTGCATGCCACATCATCACACAACAAGAATGAAAAAGGTCCACCTCCACTGTCATATGTCTCTCAACATGCAAGCATGCCACTTCATCATGAAACTTGCATGAAAAAAAGACCCATCTCCACATGCAAACATACATCAGAATTTTCATTCGGTTATGCTATTTATATTTAATAAATATTTTACAACTATATAGTAATCAAACATAATAAATTGCATGTATTTTTAGTTTAAACTTTTAATATTATTACTTCAAATATTCATGTTTCATACAATGAATCACATTAAAATATGTTGCAAAATATTTCCGCAACAACGTGCGGGGTATCATCTAGTATATATAGAAGATGCAACCCACTAAGGGTCTTTAATTGCTATTTGTCTGCTTCCACATTGTGCCACATCATCTTAAATAATATCACCCGTTAGATGAAGATTGGATGTTAGGGATTACCATCATTTATAAGCATTGCTAGCCATTAGATCATCGACAGAATATGAGGGCCACATGATCAAATTGCATGCTCTAGCTCCTACAACCAAACTTCTCATAGAATTCCTGACCATGTCCGGTGTATCAAATTCATCAGTTTCTCGACTATCTAAAAAGAATCTAAGGTACCCCTTCCTGCGTGAAGGGGAAAGTGCTTTTAGATATGTGGACAGTCCCTCCCGTGTTAGATATGTGTACAATAAAAGGTTGGTTAATTTTGCATATGGTTATTTCCAAACTTACTAACCGCTAGGCGAGGCAACCACAAAGCCACAAAATCTAAGATTACACACGACAAAAATCAAATCAAACAGAACACCAAAACATGGTGATCAAGGTCCTTGCATGCAGGTCACAAGAAGAATTTATTACTAGACATCATTGCCCATTCTTTGGCATGATGCTAGAGCGCAACTCTATTCACAAACGACGCAAACACAATGATGGTTAAAAAAAGTGCCGCCGCAGTAGGCTTTCTTGACATGGTTCCACACATGCTTGCAACAGGAATGACATGTGAAACCCATGCACAACATGCCCTTGCAATGGTGACTGTGCTCTTCGCAATGCTCTGCAGACAACATACATACGTCAGTAAATGAATTCCAAATTAAAAGGGTCCAAAGAAATTTGTGCAGTGAGTTAACAATATTCATGATGACTTTTTGTACTCTGGTTGGAAGGAAACAAGAAACACACACTTGTTATAGAGAACAGGGATACCGATTTCATACCAGCGTGAGTGGGATTTCCTAGCAGCACCAACGCCATAAGGCAAAGCAGCATAGTTTTGGCCCCCATAAAATCAAGCACAAACTTCCTCTTTTTCTCGTTTCTAGTATTTGGGCTTCAAGATGAGTGCTATATTAAAGACTTATTATAGAGAACATTTATTCCTAGTTCACTCAAAGAAGATCAAAAAGATCTCCGACTGTATCATCGTCAGGGCAGCCCCAATGCACTATGTCTTAGGCCCTATCTAATAGCATTAAATATACTTTTAGATATAGCAGTTCCGGTGACCATATCTTAGTAATGTATCTAAAACAACTCTTATTTAATGTCTTTCGTGAGAAAAAACTTATGAGTTGTCCTGGATTTTTTGCTAATACCTATATCTAGATGAAGATAAGGTTGCTCTCTCTTTCCTGATTAAATAGGGTGTGACATCATACTTTAGCTTAGGTGGCATGACTAGGCAAAGTATCAGGTGATACGGGGCATAAGATGCCCCCATGATACGGGCTCCCAAGAACCTTTGATTTGTGATCCAACGGTCACAGGAGGAACTCCGGGACTTGTGTGTAAATATTGGATCCATGGAGGGCTTTTTTTTTTTGCAAAGTTACAGGAGCTCGTCCCGTGGCCATTGGATCTCAGATCCAAGGGCTCTTGGAAGCCTGTATCACGGGAGCATCTGATGCCTCGTATCACTTGATACGTACTCGACATGACTAACATAAAGTATACGGTATAGCATTTGATTGCTCTTATTTGTAAAAACTTGTTCTCTAATTTATAATCGTACCCATTTAATGTGATTATATTTGTCGATATCTATGCTGGTATAAATTTGTGAGATACTCTACATTAATTCTTCACATTGAATAATTAATATATGTGATCTTACCAATCCTATTGAACAAACAATCATTTGAGTTAATTTTTTATGTCGTGATCAATTACTAGGCTGGCACCCCACCAAACTAGTTACCTGCACAAAAACATGTGACGCTACAAGGTACCAATGGACAATGGTATCCAACCTGTGGTGAAGCCACACAAAAAAAAGCCGGACGCTAGGCGGCTTCAGGGCCCATATGCGGCCGAGGCTCCTCAGCCCGCCACCAGGCTCCTCAGCACACGACATGTATTAGTAAATCTAATAGGACTCTATAATATACATTGTCTTGGTCTCATGTAATCCTACCCCTCATCCACCTATATAAGGAGAGGTGGGAGAGGTGGGGCTCCCAAGTCCGTGTGCAATCTATTCACAAGATTTCTCATAAACGGCAAACACCATCAATTCAATCAGACATGCAGGACTAGGGTAGAACCTCCACCATGCAGGCATGAACCTAGGTAAATCCACGTCGCATGTGCTTCCAATCTGATCCTCTATGAGTACTCCACCACATAAGCAACCCTATCAAGGGATCTGTCGGTTTTTGGTACCGACAGTATGTGCACCAATATGAGTGTTGTGTATAGTATGTCGGTTTTTGGTACCGACAGTACACGCACCAATAGGAGTGTTGTGTATACTTTAGACGTCATACTTTATACTCCCTCCTTTGTAAGTACAAATCTTTCTAGACATTTCAATATAGACTACATACGGATGTATATAGACATTTTAGAGTATAAATTCACTCATTTTGCTCCGTATGTAGTTCATATCGGAATCTCTAAAAAGACTTATATTTAGGAATGGATGGATCATCAATGTTGATCTCAACTGAGGTCATGAAAAAAATCGCTCCATGGAGCTCGGTGGCTCGACATCGACATGGCCCTCGCGCACCGGTGCAGAATAACAGGAACAATGAAATTGTTTACATTGACTATTGTGTCTCCTTGAGCATCGTTTCACTCTTCCGTTCGATGGAATTGGGGGGAAACTGAGTCTACCTTAACCCTGTAAAATATCATGATAATCCAATGATGGATCTCTGGCTACATCGATCTAAAAAGGCGAGGTGTTGCAGATCTGAATGAGAATCTGCGCGATTTTAGAAGGAGTGTAGCAGCCAACTCTGACACCCTTTCATAGTTTGCACCATTCATATTGTCTACAATTGTCAAGGCTACAATCCTTCAAAATTTCGGCTTGATAGGACAGTTGAAACACTGGGAAACGTCTGACAAGTGCATCAATTTGCAAAACTTTGTTATGAGCGAAACAAATCCAACACAAGTCCAATGTACACAGAGGTTTGAGGGGGAGTTTGTTGAAATTGTGTCGAATATATTTGTAAAATGTAGGTTACAGTTGGACTTGGATTCAAACTATGTGTAGACAGAGTAGGAGTTGTGTCCTATTAGAACAACTGTATCCTAGGCCTCTTATATAATATAAGGGTAGACACGCGATGTAATATATACCAACATAATAGCACATGTTGGCGGTGTGTGTCGGTGTTCAGGGTAGACGGTGTGCGGTATTGTGATGGTGGCCTTCTGAGGCACCAACTACCCATCAAGGCTATCCTCCTCCTCGTGCCTAGTAGTATTGAAATCGCAACTCATTTATTCGGTTTTAGTTCTACTAAGTCTAAAAAAATTCAATTTCAAAGTTTGTCTCCATAGCTCTAACTTCCTATTGACCCTCTGTCCAATCAACATCATCCGCAAAAAGCATACACCATGGGATATCTCCTTATATATCCCTTGTGATCTCATCAATTATCAAAGCAAAAAAGATAAGGACTCAAAGTTGACCCCTAGTGCAGTCCTATTTTAATAAAGAAGTCATCAATGTTGCCATCACTTGTTCAAACACTTGTCACAACATTATCATATATGTCCTTGATGAGGGGAATGTACTTTGCTGGGACTTTGTGTTTCTCTAAGACCAGCCACATGACATTCCGCGGTATCTTATCGCACTAGTAGAAAACAGGGCACTTGTCCCAGTTTCAGAGGGCCTTTAGTCCCGGTTCTGCAACCGGGACTAAACGATCGGGACTAAAGCCCTTTAGTCCCGGTTGGCTTACGAACCGGGACTAAAGGAGCTCCACGTGGCCGATGTGTAGCGCCCAGGCAGGAGGGCCTTTAGTCCCGGTTGGTAACACCGACCGGGACTAAAAGGCAGCCACGCATCAGCAGCTCGCAGGCGCTGGGGTTTTTTTTTTTTGAAAGGGGGGGGGGGTTAGGGGTTTTGGAGGGTTTAGGTGTTTCATATTGTGTTAGCTAGCTACTACATATAGAGAGAAGTTACCTCTCTTTCTCCGTGCTTGGTCGACACTAGCAACTACATATAGAGGGAACTCGACGCTAGCTAGTAAGCAAATGAAGGAACCATTAATTACACAAGATCATCATGAACATATATAGAGAGAAGTGACCTCTCTTTCTCCGTGCATGGTCGAACAACAAGTTTTCGTTTATCTATCTGAAGCTACTACATATATACAATATAACATCTCTCACGATCCCTGACATCATCTACTGAAAATCCATTTGAACTTCCGTATGGTATTCTCCCTTGTCATGTATGACGTGATCAAAAAAGAATCCCGCCAATTCCTCTTGAATTGCTCGTATGCGATCATGTGGTAGGAGTTCTTCCCGCATCTGCCGCATCTAATTTAAAGAAGGTGGTCAATACATGTATATGAATGAAACTCAACACAATTGATGATAATAAAATAAAATTGTGAATATTGTTTACGTACTTGAAATTGTTGGTCAGAGGAGCCCCGCTCAGAGGTCGAGTGGCGCATGAACTCGCAAACGTAGTATCCACATAAGTTATTCCCGTCTTCCTGCCGCAAGCACTTTACGAGAATAGATTTCAATCAAACTGATAATCAAGCATGATAATGGAATTGATGAAACTAGAATCAATGAGAGATGCGCGGAACTAGCTAGTACTACTTACTTTGGGGTATGTAAATCGCAGCTCCTTCTGCTGACCCAGAACCATTGCGGTGAACTTTTTCCAAATCCTGCCCGGAAAAGAAAATGATTACTTGATATCAGGAAATGAACGAAAGTTGCCGATATGGTGCGATAATAATTGAACTTACTTCTGGAGCATTTCACTCATGTTCGCATAATCTGTAGGATCTTTACGTCTCGAGTCTAAGACAGTTACTACTCCCCCGTCAAGCTTAATGGATAGCAGAATAAAGTGGAACCTGCGCACACATAACTCATCAATTACAATACCTAACCTCGAGTAAGCGAAACCAAATATGCACAAGACAGTAACACTCACTTGAAGTTGTAAGGAAAGAGTATTTCCCTTTTGTTTTGATGTCGAAGGAACGCTTTTAGCAAATTTTTCTCAGTATCTTTGGCTCTGTTTGCTACCGTCCATTCATTTACGGTATTTGGGATAATGAACCCAATGTCATAGATTTGTCCTCTCTTGCATTCGACGATCTTCAATCTGCATAATATAGTGAGGATAATTATATATACATGCAATGAATGAGCTGAGCTAGAGACTTAACTAAAGAAGTAATACTTACAGACAATAGCAAGTCATGAGTTGTTTGTCGAGGGCGTCTTGATTGAATAACTGAAATAATTCCACAAATTCAACAGGCATCACCTCAACTCCAATGAAGTCGTGCTCATCTTTAATTCGCAGCAATATACTTTCGGTCCCATCCTTGCTGCAGGTTTTCAAGTAGCAGTTATGCAATCTTCGCATCATCGTTGGTAGATGCGGGAGCTGATCAGGTTTGACGAGAGGCTTCCCGTGCTCGTATTTAAAGACCTCTACTACCTCAGCCATTTCAAACTGTACATCATCGCCCACATAATCACCAAGAGTGGTACCGGGCGCTAGCCCCGGATGATTAGCGATATCGCTAGATACCTTGACCGAGGGGCACGATTGCTTCTCCTGTTCGCCGAGCTGGAGAATTGTTTTCCCACTTCGTCTTGCAGCACTGGTAGTACTTCCCGACCGCCGCGCTTCGTCATATGTCTTGTCAATACAGTGGTCATAGTTGGATTGCGACGGAGACGGTGGTGATCGCTTAAGGGCATCCAGAGTGCGCTTCGCTTTCACCAGATCTATTGTTTCCTTCGGAGGTGGACGTTTCCGTTCAAAATGGGTCTGCACTTTGGCTTCCACGATGTCCGCGTTTTCTTCATCAGTCCTCTCATATGGTAACTTTGGAGGAGCCTTTAGGCTTGGACCAAATTTGAATTTCTTCCCGCCTGTTGTACTGCTAGCCGCCGGAGCGGCGGCGGCTCTCTTCCGTCGTTGCTGAGGTGGCAGAGTACGCTGACGCGCCGGAGACAGCTGAGGCGGAGGAGGATTCTGCTGAGGGGTGTTGTCTACTACGCAACTTTATTCTTGTAGACTTGTGTTGGGCCTCCAAGCGCAGAGTTTTGTAGGACAGTAGCAATTTTCCCTCAAGTGGATGACCTAAGGTTTATCAATCCGTGGGAGGCGTAGGATGAAGATGGTCTCAATCAAACAACCCTGCAACCAAATACAATAAATCTATTGTGTCCCCAACACACCCAATACAATGGCAAACTGTATAGGTGCACTAGTTCGGCGAAGAGATGGTAGAAATATATTTTTATAATCTGAATAAATAAAAACAGCAAGGTAGCAAGTGACAAAAGTGAGAACAAACGGTATTGCATTGCTTGAAAACAAGGCCTAGGGTCCGTACTTTCGCTAGTGCAATCTCTCAACAATGCTAATATAATTGGATCATATAACCATCCCTCAACGTGCGATGAAGAATCACTCCAAAGTTCCTATCTAGCGGAGAACATAAGAATAAATTGTTTGTAGGGTACGAAACCACATCAAAGCTATTCTTTCCGATCGATCTATCCAAGAGTTCGTACTAAAATAATACCAAAGCAAATTCAGATTCGTAATGCTCAATCCAACACAAAGAACCTCAAAGAGTGCCCCAAGATTTCTACCGGAGAAACAAAGACAAGAACGTGCATCAACCCCTATGCATAGATTACCCCAATGTCACCTCGGGAATCCGCGAGTTGAGTGCCAAAACATATATCAAGTGAATCAATATAATACCCCATTGTCACCACGGGTATTCGTATGCAAGACATATATCAAGTGCTCTCAAATCCATAAAAGTATTCAATCCAATAAAACGAAATCTCAAAGGGAAAACTCAATTCATCACAACAAGATAGAGAGGGGAAAGCACCATATGATCCGACTATATTAACAAAGCCCGCGATACATCAAGATTGTGCATCTCAAGAACACGAGAGAGAGAGAGAGATTAAACACATAGCTACTGGTACAAACCCTCAGCCCCGAGGGTGGACTACTCCCTCCTCATCATGGTGGCCACCGAGATGATGAAGATGGCCACCGGTGATGATTCCCCCTCCGGCAAGGTGCCGGAATGGGGTCTAGATTGGTTTTTCGTGGCTACAAAGACTTGCGGTGGCGGAACTTCTGATCTAGGGTCTCCTCTAGTGTTTTTGGAATATTTGGTAATTTATAGCGTGAAGAGGTGGTGCGGGAGGCCACCGAGGTGGGCACAACCCACCGGGGTGCACCTGGGGGCCCAGGCACGCCCTGGTGGGTTGTGCCCCCTCGGGGCACCCCCCAGGTGCTGCTCTAGCCCATTGGATGTCTTCTGGTCCATAAAAAATCCACAAAAAGTTTCGGTGCGTTTGGACTCCGTTTGGTATTTTATTTTTCTGCGATGTAAAAAAACAAGCAAAAAACAGCAACTGGCACTGGGCACTATGTCAATAAGTTAGTCCCAAAAAATGATATAAAGTTGCTATAAAATGATTGTAAAACATCCAAGAATGATAATATAGCAGCATGAATACTTCATAAATTATAGATACGTTGGAGATGTATCAGCATCCCCAAGCTTAATTCCTACTCGTCCTCGAGTAGGTAAATGATAAAAGAAATAATTTATGAAGTGTGAATGCTAGCAAAGTGCATAAGTTTGGTCAATAGTAATTTCAATCACTTTTCCTAGCATCATAACAGCAATTCTTTCTCATAAAACTCATCATGTTAAAGTAGCAACCAATTCACATGCTAAGGTTCAAACAATGAATTCTCTTGAAACACAACAACCTATATTCTTAATCACCAAACAATTGCAATTCAACTTATTCAACAGAGTCTAAGTAAGAGCTCCACATACTCAACCATCATATAGTCTTCTATGATTGTTAACACTCACCGCATACACATGAGCAAAACATTTCAACCGGACACATAGAAAGATAGGGGCTTATAATTTCGCCTCCCAACGTATTCACCTCAAGGGTCAACAATAATAACTCATGCTACCCATATCCAACTGGATATATGTGCCTAGATCTTTCCTCACCACATGATGCTTGCCAAAAGAGAAAAATAAAAAGGAATAGAGAGAGAAACTTTGACTCTTGCATGAAAGTAAATACATAAAAGTAAAAGGTAGGCCCTTCGCAGAGGGAAGCAGAGGTTGCCATGCGCTTTTTATTTGTATGCTCAATCCCTTAGTGCAAAAGAACGTCATGTTATATTGCCCCTTATGATAGCAACCTTTATTATGCAGTATGTCACTTTTATTCTTTGCCATCACAAGTCCGTACAACGCTCAATTTTCTCTTTCACTAAATGATCTAACACTTTTAGAAGCAATTTTTATTGCCTTATTGCACCGATGACAACTTACTTGAAGGATCTTACTCAATCCTTAGGTACGTATGGCGGACTCTTGAAAATAAGATTTGGTTTTAAGGGTTTTTGGATGCACAAGTAGTATCTCTACTTGGTTCGGAATTTTTGGTTAGCAAAGATGGGGGGCAAGCACCACATGTTGAAGGATCTATGACAATATAACTTCTGTGTGAATATGAACAAACATAAATAATTACGTTGTCTTCCTTGTACAACGTCAACAATTTTGGCATATAATATTTTGATGGGGGCTCACAATCACAAAAGATTTCCAAGATAGGGTATTTGCATGTGAAAGTTCTCTTCCTTATAGTAATCATTCATGAATTGCTTGTATGACCAATATTGTGATTGTCAAGCTTCAAAAGATTTCACTTTCTAAACCCAATGTGAAGCTACCACTAGGCATGATATGAACATATAATTTCAACTTCATGATATTCAATTCTTTCAACAATTTACTCATAGGATATAAGTGAAGCACGAGAGTAAATGACAAACTACTCCAAAAAGATATAAGTGAAGATCAAGCGAGTAGTTAAGTAAAGGGGTAGCTAATTGATGACTCTCTCTTATTTAAAAACTTTCAGATCTAAGTATTTTATTAAAACAGCAAGTAAAACAAAACAAAATGGCACTCCAAGAATAGCAAAACTCAAGTGAAGAAGCAAAAACTTAGGCTCAACCGATACTAACCGATAATTATTGATGAAGAAAGGTGGGATGCCTACTGGGGCATCCCCAAGCTTAGATGCTTGAGACTTGAAATATTATCTTGGGAAGCCTTGGGCATCCCCAAGCTTGAGCTTTTGCATCTCCTTAATTCCTTTTATAACACGGTTTCCCTAAATCTTAAAAACTTCATACACACAAAACTCAACAAGAACTCGTGAGATAAGTTAGTATAAACCAATGCAAAAACCTTATCATTCTCTACTGTAGCAAATCACAAAAATTATTATTCAACATTGCATACTAAATGCCTCTACATATTTAATACTCCTGTCCTCAAATAGAATCATTAACCAAGCAAACATATGCAAACAATGCAAACAAAACAGCAATCTGCCAAAACAGTACAGTCTGTAAAGAATGCAAGAGTATCAATACTTATTTAACACCAAAAATTATGAAAATTTACCAGACTGTAGAAAATTTACCAGATCTTACTGTGAAAAAAGTTTCAACATTTTATCACATTCTGACATTTCTCGAGAATTTTTGAAACATTGATAAACTTTCTGTTTTGAAACAGCAACTCATATACTTGCAAAATGAGCATGGTAAAGGCTATCCTTGACATTTTTATTGAAAAGAAAGATACAAAACATTATTATAAATAACAGCAAGAAAATACTAACAAGAAAATGATGCTCCAAGCAAAACACATATCATGTGACGGAAAAATGTAGCTCCAAGTGAGGTTACCGATAATGTTGGAGACGAAAGAGGGGATGCCTTCCGGGGTATCCCCAAGCTTAGTTGCTTGGATCTTCCTTGAATATTACCTTGGGGTGCCTTGGGAATCCCCAAGCTTAGGGTCTTGTCACTCCTTATTCTCCTCATATCGGCATCTCACCCAAAACTTGAAAACTTCAATCACACAAGACTTAATGGAACTTCGTGAGATAGGATAGTATGATAAAGAGCAAACCATTTCACTTTGGTACTGTCAAAGAAAATATTCATAATTGTTTCCACATAATTCCTACTGTAGCATATCATTTCCACAATTTATATTGAGTAATATAAGCCATAGAAACTAGAAAACAAGCAAACTATGCATTGAAAACAGAATCTGTCAAAAACAGAACAGTCTGTAATAATCTGTACTCCGACCATACTTCTGCTACTCCAAAAATTCTGAAAAATTAGGAAAACGTAGATAATTTGTATATATATCACCTGTAAAAAATTCAGATCAAAATCACGTTCCAGTTAAATTTCAAAATTCCTGGACTGAGCACAAAAGTTTCTGTTTTTGCACAGAATCAAGTCAACTATCATCCACACTATCCCAAAGGCTTTACTTGGCACTTTATTGAAACAAAAGCTATAAAACATGATTAATCTAGTAGCCTAATAATGTGAGCACATGAAAACAGTAGGTAAAAGTGTTGGGTTGTCTCCCAACAAGCGCTTTTCTTTAATGCCTTTTAGCTAGGCATGATGATTTCAATGATGCTCGCATAAAAGATAAGGATTGAAACATAACAAGAGCATCATGAAGCATATGACTAGCACATTTAAGTCTAACCCACTTCCTATGCATAGGGATTTTGTGAGCAAACAACTTATGGGAACAAGAATCAACTAGCATAGGAAGGCAAAACAAGCAAAACTTCAAGATTTTCAACACATAGAGAGGAAACTTGATATTATTGAGATATGTAAAAGCATAAATTCCTCTCTCATAATAATTTTCAGTAGCATCATGAATGAATTCAACAATATAGATATCACATAAAGCATTCTTTTCATGATCCACATGCATAGAAATTTTCTTACTCTCCACATAAGCAAATTTATTCTCATGAATAGTAGTGGGAGCAAACTCGCCAAAATAACTATCATGAGATTCCTTATTGGCATAATCAAATTGAACATTAAAATTATGATGACAAGTTTCATGGTTATCATTATTCTTTATAGCACACATGACATCACCATAATCATCATAGATAGCAACTTTGTTGTCATAATCAATTGAAACCTCTTCCAAAATAGTGGATTCATCACTAAATAAAGTCATGACCTCTCCAAATCCACTTTCATAATTATCACAATAAGATTCAACACCCTCCAAAATAGTGGGATCATTAGTACCTAGAGTTGACACTCTTCCAAACCGACTTTCATCAATATAATCGTCATAAATAGGAGGCATGCTACCATTATAACAAATTTGCACATCAAAACTTGGGGGACTAAAAATATTATCTTCATCAAACATAGCATCCCCAAGCTTGTTGCTTTGCATATCATTAGCATCATGGATATTCAAAGAATTCATACCAACAACATTGCAATCATGCTCATCATTCAAAGATTTTTTGTCAAACATTTTATAGAATTCTTCTTCTATCAATTGAGCACAATTTTCCTTTCCATCATTTTCACGAAAGACATTATAAAGATGAATAATATGAGACCACCTCAATTCCATTTTTTTTGTTTTCTTTTATAAACCAAACTAGTGATAAAAAAAGAAACTAAAAGATTCAATTGCAATATCTAAAGATATACCTTCAAGCACTCACCTCCCCGGCAACGGCTCCAGAAAAGAGCTTGATGTCTACTACGCAACTTTATTCTTGTAGACTCGTGTTGGGCCTCCAAGCGCAGAGTTTTGTAGGACAGTAGCAATTTTCCCTCAAGTGGATGACCTAAGGTTTATCAATCCGTGGGAGGCGTAGGATGAAGATGGTCTCTCTCAAACAACCATGCAACCAAATACAAGAAATCTCTTGTGTCCCCAACACACCCAATACAATGGCAAATTGTATAGGTGCACTAGTTCGGCGAAGAGATGGTGATAAAAGCGTAATATGGATGGTAGAAATATATTTTTATAATCTGAATAAATAAAAACAGCAAGGTAGCAAGTGACAAAAGTGAGAACAAATGGTTTTGCAATGCTAGAAAACAAGGCCTAGGGTCCGTACTTTCGCTAGTGCAATCTCTCAACAATGCTAATATAATTGGATCATATAACCATCCCTCAACGTGCGATGAAGAATCACTCCAAAGTTCCTATCTAGCGGAGAACATAAGAATAAATTGTTTGTAGGGTACGAAACCACCTCAAAGCTATTTTTTCCGATCAATCTATCCAAGAGTTCGTACTAAAATAACACCAAAGCAAATTCAGATTCGTAATGCTCAATCCAACACAAAGAACCTCAAAGAGTGCCCCAAGATTTCTATCGGAGAAACAAAGACAAGAACGTGCATCAACCCCTATGCATAGATTACCCCAATTTCACCTCGGGAATCCATGAGTTGAGTGCCAAAACATATATCAAGTGAATCAATATAATACCCCATTGTCACCACGGCTATTCGTATGCAAGACATATATCAAGTGCTCTCAAATCCATAAAAGTATTCAATCCAATAAAATGAAACCTCAAAGGGAAAACTCAATTCATCACAACAAGATAGAGAGGGGAAAACACCATATGATCCGACTATATTAACAAAGCCCGCGATACATCAAGATTGTGCGTCTCAAGAACAAGAGAGAGAGAGAGATTAAACACATAGCTACTGGTACAAACCCTCAGCCCCGAGGGTGGACTACTCCCTCCTCATCATGGTGGCCGCCGAGATGATGAAGATGGCCACCGGTGATGATTTCCCCCTCCGGCAGGGTGCTGGAACGGGTGATGTCTGCTAGAACTACGTCGGTATTTCCCCAAAGAGGAAGGGATGATGCAGCACAACGACGGTAGGTATTTCCCTCAGTGATGAGACCAAGGTTATCAAACCAGTAGGAGAACCACGCAACACTATGTGAACGGCACCTACACACAAATAACAAATACTCGCAACCTGGCATATTAAAGGGGTTGTCAATCCCTTTAGGGCAACGGTGCCAGAAATGGCTAGTGGACGGGAAAAAGTTGTAATAGATTGGATAAATAGATCTCGAATAAATGAAAAATAAAATAAAGTGCAGCAAGGTATTTTTGGGTTTTTGGATTTATAGATCTGAAAATAAAAGTTGCAAATAAATAAAAGAGAGAATAGCAAAATAGATCTTGAAGGCAAATATATTAAAGAAGAGTCCCGGGGGCCGTAGGTTTCACTAGTGGCTTCTCTCGAGAAAAATAGCAAACGGTGGGATAACAATTACTGTTGGGCAATTGATAGAACTTCAAATACTCATGATGATATCCAGGCAATGATCATTATATAGGCATCGCGTCCAAGATTAGTAGACCGACTCCTGCCTGCATCTACTACTATTACTCCACACATCGACCGCTATCCAGCATGCATCTAGTGTATTAAGTTCATGGAAAAACGGAGTAATGCAATAAGAACAATGACATGATGTAGACAAGATCTATTTATGTAGAAATAGACCCCATCTTGTTATCCTTAATAGCAACGATACATACGTGTCGTTTCCCTTTCTGTAACTGGGATCAAGCACCATAAGATCGAACCCATTACAAAGCACCTCTTCCCATTGCAAGATAAATAGATCAAGCTGGCCAAACAAAACCCAAATATCGGAGAAGAAATACGAGGCTATAAGCAATCATGCATATAAGAGATCAAAGAAGACTCAAATAACTTTCATGGATAAAAACATAGATCTGATCATAAACTCAAAGTTCATCGGATCCCAACAAACACACCTCAAAAAGAGTTACATCATATGGATCTCCAAGAGACCATTGTATTGAGAATCAAAAGAGAGAGAGAAAGCCATCTAGCTACTAACTATGGACTCGTAGGTCTACAAAGAACTACTCACGCATCATCGGAGAGGCACCAATGGACATGATGAACCCCTCCGAGATGCTGTCTAGATTGGATCTGGTGCTTCTGGAACTTGCGGCGGCTGGAATTGATTTTCGTCGACTCCCCTAGGGTTTCTGGAATATTGGGGTATTTATAGAGCAAAGAGGCGGTGCGGGAGGCCACCGAGGTGGGCACAACCCACCTGGGCCCGCCTGGGCCTCCAGGCGTGCCCTGGTGGGTTGTGCTCCCCTCGGAGCACCCCCCAGGTGCTTCTCCGGCCCACTGGATGTCTTCTGGTCCAAAAAAAATCCACAAAAAGTTTCACTACATTTGGACTCCGTTTGGTATTGATTTCCTGCGATGTAAAAAACATGCAGAAAACAGCAACTGGCACTGGGCACTATGTCAATAGGTTAGTACCAAAAATGATATAAAATGATTGTAAAACATCCAAGAATGATAATATAACAGCATGGAACAATAAAAAATTATAGATACGTTGGAGACGTATCAGCATCCCCAAGCTTAATTCCTGCTCGTCCTCGAGTAGGTAAATGATAAAAACAGAATTTTTGATGTGGAATGCTGCCTAACATGTTCATCACATATTCTTTTCTTTATAGCATGGACATTTGGACTTTTATATGGTTCAAAGCAATAGTCTAGTTTTGACATGATAACTTAAATACTCAAGCATATCAACAAGCAACCATGTCTTTCAAAATATCAACGCTAAAATAAGTTATCACTAGCCCATTATGCTCAATCATTGATCCATTCATGAAACACACTCGCATATTAGCTACACGCAATGCTCAAGTACGATCATAGTGCCCCTTAATTGGTGCTTTATAAGAGAAGATGGAGACTCTAAATAAAAAGTGCATAAAGTAAAAGAAAGGCCCTTCGTGGAGGGAAGTAGGGATTTGTAGAGGTGCCAGAGCTCAAAGCAAAAAATTGAGAGATAAAAAATATTTTGGGAGGTATACTTTTCCCACCAACGAAAACGATTTAGAGTTCCCCACACTTTCCATGCTAGATATATCATAGGCGGTTCCCAAACAGAAAATAAAGTTTATTCCTTTTCCACCATTTCTTTCACTTTCCATGGCTAGCCGTATCCACGGGTGACCTCCATACCAACACTTTCAAAGGAATTTATTATTTGACAACATAAAGTAAATTCATTTATTCATTTTGGGACTGGGCATCCCTAATACCTTTGCCTTACTCTTGTGCAATGGCAGGTGAATAAACACTCATCGTGAGAATAACACATCTAGCATGGAAAATATCGGCCACCCCTCACCGCCTCGCGAGCGGTACGAGCACACAAAAGAGAATTTTATTTTGAAAATTAGAGATGGCACATGCAAATTTGCTTAGAACGGCAAAAGAATACCGCATATAGGTAGATATAGTGGACTCATATGGCAAAAATGGTTTAAAGGGTTTTGGATGCACAAGTAGTGATCATACTTAGTGCAAAATGAAGGCTAGCAAAAGATTGAGAAGCGACCAACCAAGAAACGAAAAATCTCATAAGCGAGCATTAAGCATAATTAACACCGAATAATGCACCACAAGTAGGATATAATTTCATTGCATAACTATTGACTTTCGTGCATGCATAGGGAATCACAAACCTTAACACCAATATTCTTACTAAAGCATAATTACTCATCAACATAACTCACATATCACATCATCATATCTCAAAACTATTACAAGGAATCAAGTTTATTTTGTCCAATGATGTTCATGAAAGTTTTTATTATATCCTTCTTGGATATCTATCACTTTGGGACTAATTTTCATGTGTTGCTTTTGATAAGCTCAAACAAATATAAGTGAAGATCATGAGCATAATATTTCTTTCTCTCAAATTAATTTAAGTGAAGCAAGAGAGAATTTCTTAAAAAATTTACTAACTCCCAAATAAATCGAAGTGAAGCATGAGAGCATTTCTTCAAAAATAATAAATCACACCGTGCTCAAAAAGATATAAGTGAAGCACTAGAGCAATTCCATAGCTCATAAAGATTTAAGTGAAGCATAGAGAGCAATTCTAACAAGTCATGGCATAATTTTGGCTCTCTCAATTAGGTGTGTCCAGCAAGGATTCAAGACTTAAAACAAAAAGCAAAACAAGCAAAGACTCATATCATACAAGACGCTCCAAGAAAAACTCACAGTATGTGACGAATAAAAATATAGTTCAAAGTCAAATACCGATGGTCGTTAGAAGAAAGAGGGGATGCCACTCGGATTTTGCCCATTTTTTTTTCCTTTTGATTTTGGTCTGGATTTGCCTTTCTGTGGCTTAGTAGTCTTGCAACCTGGAGGGATAACTCTTCATTCTTCTTCCCGAGTGCCTTGCCAACCTCAAAACCATCCCAGGAGCATGCCATTTCCATCTTGGACCAATCCCAATATTCTTTTTCTTGGGAATATTCCTTTTTCTATTAAAGGAATAACCCTATTTGCCCTGAGTTGTGAAGAAACCCACATTTCCATCATTCCAAAGATTCCCAAATAATTCTCATAAATTGTTTGGGTCAGATCTTCCACAAATATGTCAAACCCTTCCTTGCCATGTTCAAAAATATTTCACAAATATTCCTTTTCTGATTCTGCCCTAGCTGCCAAGTTGATAAGCAAGTACCCTTTATATTTGCTTGCTTGGTCTCAATCTTTTTGGGCATTCTTTTCTATCCATATCATTTCCACATGACAAAATTCAACTTCATTTGGCTATTAAATCTCCCTTGGCTAATTTCCAAAGTTTCTGGTCAACTGGAAGCTTTGTGAAGCAAGTGCTAGCTAGGTGTATCCAAATGAGTTGAAATTTTGCAAGCATCTTCCTATGCTCAAATAATGACTCTCCACCAAGTTTCAACCCTATCCAATCATCTATGTGAGCACAACCTCAAATCTTGGTTTCTGGTCAGATTTTCACATTGTGAAGCAACCATATTTTATATTGCTCCATAATTGCTGAAGATTTACCAGAGCATTCCCCTACACATATAACCTATCTCCACAAAATTTGGGCTCATTTCATCTTCCAATAATTCCCTAGAATTTTTCTAAGATTCTGGTCAGAGAGGTTCATTGTAAAGGAAGTACCATTTTGCTTTGTCCAAATGGCATGAAATTTTTATAGCACTCTCATATGACCAAATCATCATGTTCTACCAAATTTCAGCTCAAGTGGCTACTCCATGTGAGTGCCCCATCCAAATCAAGTTTCTGGACTAGATTGGTCAGTTGCAAAGCAACTATAATAAATCTTGGTCCATTTCTCTCCAAACTTCACAGGAATGTATTTCTTCCTACCTTAAACCTCTCAGACATCCTATTTGGTTCTTATCATATTCCTGTGGATCACAGTGGTGTGGCCAAGTTTGCTACATCAAACTTTAGGTGACCACTCCCATCCAACCATAGTTCTCCTCATCGATCCATCACCTCCCTGAGACTGAGCCTTGGAGGGACTACTCACTGGACATGATGTGGCCGGTCAGGGTGCACCGTGTGTGCCAGTTCACGCGGTGACCACGCGTATGACATGCCAGCCAGCGCGCTCTGGCGATGGAACCCCTCGGTTTCGTCCGTTGCTTCGCTTCCTTGAAACCTCTTCATGTCCAGAGGCTTCACCTCATCGTCGCCTTCACTCTAGAACCCTCTTCCCCTCCGGATTCTTCCCCGGCGAGCCGTCCCCGTCGAGGAACAGTGAGCTCATGTGACACCGTCGTCATTTTCCTCTGTCCCTATCTCCCTCGAGTTCTCCCGAAGGCTCCACGAGCTCCTCTGCCCCCCTGGCGCCCCTGCCGACATTGCCGTCTCCTGCCACGTGCCCCGGAGCTCCAGTAAGTGGCTAAGGACTCCACGGCGGCCGTTCCAATTGCCTCGCTGCGGACGGCTATATATAGCCGCGGCCTCGAGCCTTCCCGGGCACCCATAGCCCTTCCATCCTCCTCTACTCACTCCCAGCAGCGTCCTCGGCTACTCCCTTGAGCCCATGGAGCTCCCCTACCCTCGTATGGCTGCCATTGCCATCGCTCCGCCTCGGTGAAATCCGCGGCACTCAAGCCCTCCCCGCTCCACCGCGCCCCCACGCACGACGGCCACCACCATCCAGAGGGCCGCTCCTCCCCCATTTTGCCTCAGGGAAGGCCATAGTGTCGACCCCCGAGCTCACCGTTGCCGCAGTCTGCCTTCGCCACTACCCGAGTGCTCCCGACCGCCTCCGCCTCCACCACGGGTACGGGCGGGCGCGGCAGCAACCAACGCGTCCGTCCCCGCCCTCGGCCGCAGCTCTGGACCGCCGGAGCCGTGCCCACGGCGACGGCCGGCCGCCTCTGTCGCCTGGGTCGGAGGTAGAAGAAGAGGAGCGGGAGGAGGGAGAGAGATGGTGCGAGGCCTACATGTAAGTGACCCAGAGGCCCGGGCCCGCGCAGTTTAAGTGGAAGTGGCTTTTCAGAAAATACATTTTCTGATAGCGAAAGCGTACTCCGCTGCTTCTTCGGGATAAAATGCGTTTTCCCCGTAGGGAAGCGTATTCTCGAAAAAGGCGCGATCTGTTGGTGCCCGGTCAGGGGCTAGTTTGTGAGAATTTTATTTACAGATGGGTCCCTGGCAGAAAAACCATCATAACTTTTTGCTCGTAACTCCGATCGAGGTGAATCCAAAGCCCACGTCTTCGTCTCTTCGAGCCCGTCATGTTGGTATCATTTTCATAATGTTTTGACACTGTGAAAACGGCCATTTTGCCCATGCCCGTAAACAGCCCCTCCGAGAGAGAACTGTTTCCGGCAACTCCTTCCGCAACCATTCTCACTCCTTTCTGATGATTCCATCATCTCCAGGCAAGCCACAACTCTCATCTGCATGATTGCATTGCAATATCATAGTTTAACTATTTACATCAACAATAAGTATGAGTTATTTGTGAAATGGTTTGGATCATACAATGCTTTAGTTAATTCTTGGATAGGTGACTACCATATTGAGTACCGGACTATTAGTGACTAGTAGTTTACCGACTCATTGATACCATGATGTTGAGATCACTGTCTATGATTATTTTGGATTTCATCCGACAGTTCGTGGAGATGTGTTAGTAGCAGTGGCTTAAGTATACTGGTTATCGGATTTCTAGCCGGATATTGTTTTAACGTGGACTACTATGATGTCCGAGTGTCAGCCGTGACAGAGATTGTTCGAGGATTATATACTTCATGGTTGATCCTGAGTCACCTGTCTGGACATATCCGTGCAGCCACATTTGCCGGAATGGGATGGCCTTGACCTGAACTGCTCGCGTGCTCTTTCACCAGTACCGCCCGACAGGGAAGGTTATGCGTGCGCGCTACCCTGGCCCGGTAGGCGACGATAACCTTGTGAGCCCAGTTGAGTTATATGGTACCAGGTCCCCGTTTGGGACAGTTTGTTAGCCACGACGGTGGCAGGTGTCACGCGGTGACACAAGGGCCACCCAGGGCAGGACTCCGGGGGAGAATGAATGCCGGTGGTACGATGGGAGAGTCACGGTTCAGGAGGGTTTCGTTGGAGCAATGCTGGTCCACCCGAATGGGATCACGAGGCCAGGTGCTCCATGGTGTGGGTAAAGTGCGCAACCTCTACAGAGTGTAAAATCTATTCGAATAGCCATGTCCATGGTATTGGACAGTCCGTCCAGACCTCTTTAGGTGGTCAACCATAGTAGTGATAATGATGAAAGAACTCGTCATAAGATCGGAAGTACTCGGTGGATCGTGAGTATTCTGAAGGTTGTGAGATAACCAGGAAGAGAGTAAGTTTGACAGACTTGTGGTGCAGGTGGTATCAGGAATATGATATGTTAGCCATGGGATGGCTATGAGATGAATGGTCGGATGACCACATGATTCGGATTGGATTTGGAACTGATTCAGATTGGATCCTGAGATTATTCGGAGTATGGATTAAACTACTTAATATGCTTTACCTTACTGCATCTACTTCAGTAGCTATCTTGCTATGATGTTGTCTTGCCTTAATGCTGATGTTTGTTGTGAGATTGCGAGTACATTCAAAGTACTCACCTGGCGTGTCATGCCAGTTTGCAGGTCATGCCATGATTGCTTGCTTGTCGAGGATCATGAGTTTGCGACCTAGGATACACGTTCTAGCCAGAGTCCCTACGGAGTGGAGTCCATCACCGCCGTCGCTAATCCGCTGCCGAGAGAGTTACTCCGCTGTTAGCATAGAGCTACCACAGGCAGGCGTAGCGTTGCCGTGCCGATGTAAACCTTGTACCCTTTGTAACCATATCCATTGTAATAAAGAGCTGATTTGTTCTATGCCAACACTGCTGTATTCCAGAGGACTTGTCCCTGGGCTGGAATACAGGGCGTTCCGGTCTTCTCTGAGCCGGGGTGCCACAGGCGTTCGTATCAGAGCAGCTCTGGCTATAGGACGCGTGGTCTAGGCGCGAGCGTTAGTAACCGGTAGTATAGGATCCAGTTGGTCTGCTGCACTTGTTTGTTGCATTTGTTTGTGCATAGCATACATATAGACTAGATATCTTATCACTAACGATGGATCCGGTGAGTGTAGGTGGCATCGGTTTTGATTCCCTACCTGCGCTCTCCAGTTTGCATATTTGTTCTTTTGTGTGGTGTCATCTTTGTCCCAGCGGAGTGATGCCAAGGTGCTTGGTGGTGTCGATCCCTTGCAGGATTGAGGCACCGGTACCGCACCAATATATTCCCTTCAGCCACCCCTGTTGTTTTGGTCTAGACAAGTTCTATCCCGGATCATGCCATTCCACTAGCCGCTTCGGCAACCCTTACTGATCCTTGTTATCAGAAAAGGGCAATGCCTGCAAGCCTTTCTCTCCACCACTATCTCATTCTGCCACCCATTCTTTGGACGTGTACGGTTTTCTTCCGTACGCTTAATTATGATGTGGTCGTAACTTTTGTGTTCCGACCCCTGATCACCAAGTTCGTCCTCACCACCGTGTCCATCCAGATGGAACCGGTGTGAAGCTCATATTTGGTGTAGCCTTGTTTACACCAATTTTCTTCCACATATTGATTCACTTTCGTGCACATTGCCCCAGCATGTTAGACCGTAATACCGGAGTTCTTGCGAGATTTGTGTGCTTAAGTAGGAATGCATATTATTGATGTGAATAGCTGTAGAATGTAATATTGCTTGTGTGTGTGATCTTGCTGCTTTGTGTGCTTTTGTTTAGTCGTTTCTTTTTTCTTTTCTTTGGGCCTTGGTGTTACCTTATATCCCCTTATGGAAGTTGCTCCTCGACACCGGACTCAAAGAATCAGAGAAGAGACAACCATTTGGAAGCTCAGCTCAGCAATATGGAATTTTCAGCAGACTGTGTTATATCGAGAATATCGGGCCTGAATACAAATGATATCCTGGCCGGATTGGTTATCAGCATCAAGTATACATCAGTGCAACTTTCACAGCAGTAATAATCTTATCAGCAAGAAGGCAAATTGTGTACATGACCCACAGTGCATTCCATGCCAAAGGTATGATTCATATACATGGTTTGAGTCTGCAATGAGTACAATTTGAACCCTGCTATGTCTTGGAAGCAAGCCAGCATGAGCTATGAACTTAGTGTTCAGCAAGAAGGATAGCCGAATACCCTGTATGCATAATAGTGAGCTGTTTGGGACGCGGATGAACCCTTGCCCGTCTTTCTTTGGTGACGGCACCACGCCTGTGTTCTGAGCTGTTTCCGGCCGTCCGGGGTGGATGCTGACTTTTATTTCTCTAGCCAGCACCTGGCCCGTGTTCTGAGCTGCTTTTCGGCCGTCTCGGGCAGCTGCTGAATTTCTCTCCGTAGCAGTGACCCTATGCTCTAAGCTGTTCTTCGGCCGTCTTAGGGAACTGCTACTTTCTTCTTATCGACACCATCTCATGCTCTGAGCTGCTTTTCAGCCGTCTTGAGTCGGGGTTGAGTTACTCCAGTAATGTCCCAGATCTGAGTTGTAAAGACTGTTCTGGTGGCTACTGGTTTATTTGCCGGTTTTATCCAAGGGTTCAGACGGTCATTACCCTACAGCTACAACTTGTAAAATGATGTGTCTGCCGGAATATTGCACCTGACAACACCTATGGTCACATGGAGAATCAAGAACACATAAGGCCAAGTTCTGTCAGCAAAGGGTCCAGGCAAGGAGAACTATAATAAAAGAGCAAGGTTGTCCATACAGGTATGGTAATGGTACAAATACTCCGGACAGTCTGGCTCGGTACCAGTCACCATGGGTACACACCCACGGGGTCTATTCCATTTGCAAGGATCCCATATCAAGACAACCCGCCCAGCCAACCATGTATGCTCAGAATTGTCAGAAGAGGGCAACCAAGCTGGTCAGGTCAGCCGAAAGATTAACTCAGGAGTTGGACTACAGTAACCGCGTCAAAGCATTGCACGGCCTACTATGTACTTAGAGGTACTGACAGACTGAGTAATCAGAAGAATGAACAATAGTCTCAAAGCATGTATCCTCACAGATAGGAATCAGTTAAAGACTAACCTGCCGTGAACAAGATTCTACTGCCAGGACCGCTGTCAGTCAAGTCTACGGATAATAAGACCGTACACCTTTATGCTGGTCACGACAGGTGACAGTCAAATATTTGGTAGGAGCCTTATACCCAAGACAGTGAAGATACCCGAGATGACCCAGCAATCTGTGCGAGAAGTCAGATTCCGCCAGGAGAACGGTACGATTCACAGTACTATTTTGAGCCTGAAGGACACACAGCCATTTGAAGTCACCCAATGCAATGAGTAAAAGATTTCGTGTCCACCAAGAGGATCTGTTCACAACTCAGTGAACGGTCATTCGTATTGGACCTCGTCACGACACGTCCATGAGGAATCACCCTCGGACTTACGAGCAAGGCACATAGTTTGGTCAGGACAATTTATCCCCAAACAGGTCAGCAGACACAAAAGGATGTGAGTCAGAGTAATATATGAGGTAAGATTTGCAAGAGAAAGGGTTCAGTGAAGCAAACCACCCCGAAGCAAGGCAGTCAGTCATATGAAACTCAGTGGGAGCATTATACAAAGGTAAAAAGGAAACCCGAGTTGGAAACGGTTTTCTCAAGTGGAAATATTCATGTTTGATCCCTGAGCAATCAAATCTCGAGGACGAGATTTCTAAAAGGGGGATAGGTTTGTAACACCCTGGATTTTGCCCATTTTTTTTCCTTTTGATTTTGGTCTGGATTTGCCTTTCTGTGGCTTAGTAGTCTTGCAACCTGGAGGGATCACTCTTCATTCTTCTTTCCGAGTGGCTTGCCAACCTCAAAACCATCCCAGGGCCATGTCATTCCCATCTTGGACCAATCCCAATATTCTTTTTCTTGGGAATATTCATTTTTCTATTAAAGGAATAACCCTGTTTGCCCTGAGTTGTCAAGCAACCCACATTTCCATCATTCCAAAGATTCCCAAATAATTCTCATAAACTGTTTGGGTCAGATCTTCCACAAATATGTCAAACCCTTCCTTGCCATGTTCAAAAATATTTCACAAATATTCCTTTTCTGATTCTGCCCTATCTGCTAAGTTGAGAAGCAAGTACCCTTTATATTTGCTTGCTTGGTCTCAAACTTTTTGGGCATTATTTCCTATCCATAGCATTTCCACATGACAAAATTCAACTTCATTTGGCTATTAAATCTCCCTTGGCTAATTTCCAAAGTTTCTGGTCAACTGGAAGCTTTGTGAAGCAAGTGCTAGCTAGGAGTATCCAAATGATTTGAAATTTTGCAAGCATATTCCTATGCTCAAATCATGACTCTCCACCAAGTTTCAACCCTATCCAATCATCTATGTGAGCACAGCATCAAATCTTGGTTTCTGGTCAGATTTTCACATTGTGAAGCAACCGTATTTTATATTGCTCCATAATTGCTGAAAATTTACCAGAGCATTCCCCTACCAATATAACCTATCTCCACAAAATTTGGGCTCATTTCATCTTCCCAATTATTCCCTAGAATTTTTCTAAGATTCTGGTCAGAGAGGTTCATTGTAAAGGAAGTACCATTTTGGCTTGTCCAAATGGCATGGAATTTTTATGGCACTCTCATATGACCAAATCATCATGTTCTACCAAATTTCAGCTCAAGTGGCTACTCCATGTGAGTGCTCCATCCAAATCAAGTTTCTGGACCAGATTGGTCAGTTGCAAAGCAACTATAATAAATCTTGGTCCATTTCTCTCCAAACTTCACATGATTGTAGTTCTTCCTACCTTAAACCTCCCAGACATCTTATTTGGTTCTTATCATCTTCCTGTGGATCACAGTGGTGTAGCCAAGTTTGCTAGAGCAAACTTCAGGTGACCACTCCCATCCAACCACAATTCTCCTCATCGATCCATCACCTCCCTGAGACTGTGCCTTGGAGGGACTACTCACTCCACATGATGTGGCCGGTCAGGGTGCACCGCGTGTGCCAGTTCACGTGATGACCACGCGTATGACTGGCCAGCCAGCGCGCTCTGGCGATGGAACCCCTCGGTTCCGTCCGTTCCTTCGCTCCCTTTCCACCTCTTCATGTCCAGAGGCTTCGCCTTGTCGTCGCCTTCACTCTAGAACCCTCTCCCCCTCTGGATTCTTCCCCGGCGAGCCATCCCCGTCGAGGAACAGTGAGCTCATGTGACACCGTCGTCGTTTTCCTCTGTCCCTATCTCCCTCGAGTTCTCCCGAAGGCTCCACGAGCTCCTTCGCCCCCCTGGCGCCCCTACCGACATCGCCGTCTCCAGCCGCGTGCCCATGAGCTCCAATAAGTGGCTAAGGACGCCACGGCGGCCATTCCAATCGGCTCGTTGCGGCCGGCTATATATAGCTGCGGCCTCGAGCCTTCCCGGGCACGTGTAGCCCCCCCCATCCTCCTCTACTAACTCCCAGCAGCGTCCCCGGGCACTCCCTCGAGCCCATGGAGCTCCCCTGCCCTCGTATGGCTGCCATTGCCACCGCTCCGCCTCGGCGAAATCCGCGGCACACAAGCCCTCCCCGCTCCACCGCACCCCCACGCACGACGGCCACCACCATCCAGAGGGCCGCTCCGCCCTCATTTTGCCTCGGGGAAGGCCATGGCATCGACCCTGAGCTCACCGTTGCCGCAGTGTGCCTTCGCCACCGCCCGAGTGCTCCCGACCGCCTCCGCCTCCACCACGGGTACGGGCGGGCGCGACAGCAACCGACGCGTCCGTCCCCGCCCTCGGCCGGAGCTCTGGACCGCTGGAGCCGTGTCCACGGCGACGGCCAGCCGCCTCTGTCGCCTGCGTCGGAGGTAGAAGAAGAGGAGAGGGAGGAGGGAGAGAGATGGAACGGGGCCCGCCAGTAAGTGACCCAGAGGCCCGGGCCCGTGCAGTTTAAGTGGAAGCGGCTTTTCAGAAAATACGTTTTCTGATAGCGAAAGCGTACTCCGCTGCTTCTTCGGGATAAAATGCGTTTTCCCCGCAGGGTAGCGTATTCTCGAAAAAGGCGCGATCTGTTTTTAAGTCAGGGGCCAGTTTGTGAGAATTTTATTTACAGATGGGTCCCTGGCAGAAAAACCATCACAACTTTTTGCTCGTAACTCCGATCGAGGTGAATCCAAAGCCCACGTCTTCGTCTCTTCGAGCCCGTCATGTTGGTATCGTTTTCATAATGTTTTGACACTGTGAAAATGGCCATTTTTTCCTTGCCCGTAAACAGCCCCTCCGAGAGAGAACTATTTCCGGCAACTCCTTCCGCAACCATTCCGCACTCCTTTCTGATGATTCCATCATCTCCAGGCAAGCCACAACTCTCATCTGCATCATTGCACTGCAATATCATAGTTTAACTATTTACATCAACAACAAGTCTGAGTTATTTGTGAAATGGTTTGGATCATACAATGCTTTAGTTAATTCTTGGATAGGTGACTACCATGTTGAGTACCGGACTGTTAGTGACTAGTAGTTTACCCACTCGTTGATGCCATGATGTTGAGGTCACTGTCTATGATTATTTTGGATTTCATCCAATAGTTCGTGGAGATGAGTTAGTAGCAGTGGCTTAAGTATACTGGTTATCGGATTTCTAGCCGGATATTGTTTTGACATGGACTACTATGATGTCCGAGTGTCAGCCGTGACAGAGATTGTTCGAGGATTAGATACTTCATGGTTGATCCTGAGTCACCACTCCGGACTTATCCGTGCAGCCACATTTGCCGGTATGGGACGGCCTTGACTTGGTCTGATCGCGTGCTCTTTCACCAGTACCGCCCGAGCCCTAGCCCGGTAGGCGGCGTCTACCCTAGCCCGGTAGGCGGCGATAACCTTGTGAGCCCAGTTGAGTTATATGGTACCAGGTCCCTATTTGGGACAGTTTGTTAGCCACGACGGTGGCAGGTGTCACGTGGTGACACAGGGGCCACCCAGGGCAGGACTCCGGGGGAGAATGAATGCCGGTGGTACGATGGGAGAGTCACGGGTCAGGCGGGTTTCGTTGGAGCAACGCTGGTCCACCCGAATGGGATCACGAGGTCAGGTGCTCCACGGTGTGGGTAAAGTTCGCAACCTCTGCAGAGTGTAAAATCTATTCGAATAGCCGTGTCCACAGTATTGGACAGTCCGTCGAGACCTCTTTAGGTGGTCAACCATAGTAGTGATAATGATGAAAGAACTCGTCATAAGATCGGAAGTACTCGGTGGATCATGAGTATTCTGAAGGTTGTGAGACAACCAGGAAGAGAGTAAGTTTGATAGTCTGGTGGTGCAGATGGTATCAGGAATATGATATGTTAGCCATGGGATGGCTATGAGATGAATGGTCAGATGACCACATGATTTGGATTGGATTTGGAACTGATTCAGATTGGATCCTGAGATTATTCGGATTATGGATTAAACTACTTAATATGCTTTACCTTACTGCATCTACTTCAGTAGCTATCTTGCTATGATGTTGTCTTGCCTTAATGCTGATGTTTGTTGTGAGCTTGCGAGTACATTCAAAGTACTCACCTAGCGTGTCATGCCAGTTTGCAGGTCATGCCATGATTGCTTGCTTGTCGAGGATCCTGAGTTTGCGACCTATGATACGCGTTCTAGACAGAGTCCCTGCGGAGTGGAGTCCATCACCGCCATCGCTGTTCTGCTGCTGAGAGAGTTACTCCGCTGTTAGCATAGAGCTACCCCGGGCAGGCGTAGCGTCGCCGTGCCGATGTAAACCTTGTACCCTTTGTAACCATATCCATTGTAATAAAGAGCTGATTTGTTCTATGCCAATAGTGCCGTATTCCAGAGGACTTGTCCCTGGGCTGGAATACAGGGCGTTCCGGTCTTCTCTGAGCCGGGGTGCCACAGGCATTGGTATCAGAGCAGGTCTGGCTATAGGACGCGTGGTCTAGGCGCGAGCGTTAGTAACCGGTAGTATAGGATCCAGTTGGTTTACTGCACTTGTTTGTTGCATTTGTTTGTGCATAGCATACATATAGACTACATATCTTATCACTAACGATGGATCCGGTGAGTGTAGGTGGCATCGGTTTCGATTCCCTACCTACGCTCTCCAGTTTGCATATTTGTTCTTCGGTGTTGTGTCATCTTCGTCCCAGCGGAGTGATGCCAAGGTGCTTGGTGTTGTCGATCCCTTGCAGGATTGATGCACTGGTACCACACCAATATATTCCCGTCAGCCACCCCTGTTGTTTTGGTGCATTACAAGTTCTATCCCGGATCGTGCCATTCCACTAGCCGCTTCGGCAACCCTTACTGATCCTTGTTATCAGAAAAGGGCAATGCCTGCAAGCCTTTCTCTCCACCACTATCTCATTCTGCCACCCATTCTTTGGACGTGTATGGTTTTCTTCCGTACGCTTGATTATGATGTGGTCGTAACTTCTGTGTTCTGACCCCTGATGACCAAGTTCGTCCACACCACCGTGTCCGTCCAGATGGAACCGGTGTTAAGCTCGTATTTGGTGTAGCCTTGTTTACACCAATTTTCTTCCACACATTGATTCACTTTCGTGCACATCGCCATAGCATGTTAGACCGTAATACCAGAGTTCTTGCGAGATTTGTGTGCTTAAGTAGGAATGCATAGTATTGCTGTGAATAGCTATAGAATGTGATATTACTTGTGTGTGTGTTCCTGCTGCTTTGTGTGCTTTTGTTTAGTCATTTCTTTTTTCTTTTCTTTGGGCCTTGTGTTACCTTAGATCCCCTTATGGAAGTTGCTCCTCGACACCAGACTCAAAGAATCAGAGAAGAGACAGCCATTTGGAAGCTCAGCTCAGCAATATGGAATTTTGAGCAGACTGTGTTATATCAGGAATATCGGGCCTGAATACAAATGATATCCTGGCCGGATTGGTTATCAGTATCAAGTATACATGAGTGCAACTTTCACAGCAGTAATAATCGCATCAGCAAGAAGGCAAATTGTGTACATGACCCACAGTGCATTCCGTGCCAAAGGTATGATTCATATACATGGTTTGAGTCTGCTATGAGTACAATTTGAACCCTGCTATGTCTTGGAAGCAAGCCAGGATGAGCTATGAACTTAGTGTTCAGCAAGAAGGATAGCCGAATACCCTGTATGCATAATAGTGAGCTGTTTGGGACACGGATGAACCCTTGCTCGTCTTTCTTTGGTGACGGCACCACGCCTGTTTTCTGTGCTATTTTTGGCCGTCCGGGGTGGATGCCGACTTTTATTTCTCTTGTCAGCAACTGGCCCATGTTCTGAGCTGCTTTTTGGCCGTCTCGGGCAGCTGTTGAATTTCTCTCCGTAGCAGTGACCCTATGCTCTGAGCTGTTCTTCAGCCGTCTTAGGGAACTGGTACTTTCTTCTTATTGACACCGTCTCATGCTCTGAGCCGCTTTTCAGCTGTCTTGAGTCGGGGTTGAGTTACTCCAGTAATGTCCCAGATCTGAGTTGTAAAGACTGTTCTGGTGGCTACTGGTTTATTTGCCGGTTTTATCCAAGGGTTCAGACGGTCGTTACCCTACAGCTACAACTTGTAAAATGATGTGCCTGCCGGAATATTGCACCTGACAACACCTATGGTCACACAGAGAATCAAGAACACATAAGGCCAAGTTTTGTCAGCAAAGGGTCCAGGCAAGGAGAACTATAATAAAAGAGCAAGGTCGTCCATACATGTATGGTAATGGTACAAATACTCCGGACAGTCTCGCTCCGTACCAGTCACCATGGGTACACACCCACGGGGTCTATTCCATTTGCAAGGATCCCATATCAAGACAACCCGCCCAGCCAACCAGGTATGCTCAGAATTGTCAGAAGAGGGCAACCAAGCTGGTCAGGTCAGCCGAAAGATTAACTCGGCAGTTGGATTACAGTAACCAAAGCATTGCACGGCCTATTATGTACTTAGAGGTACCAATAGACTGAGTAATCAGAAGGATGAACAACACTCTCGAAGCATGTGTCCTCACAGATAGGAATCAGTTAAAGACTAACTTGTCATGAACAAGATTCTGCTGCCAGGACCGCTGTCAGTCAAGTCTATGGATAATAAGACCGTACACCGTTATGCTGGTCACGACAGGTGACAGTCAAATATTTGGTAGGAGCCTTATACCAAAGATAGTGAAGATACCCAAGATGACCCAGCAATCTATGCGAGAAGTCAGATTCTGCCAGGAGAACGGTATGATTCATAGTACGGTTTTGAGCCTGAAGGACACACAGCCATTTGAAGTCACCCAATGCAATGAGTAAAAGATTTCGTGTCCACCAAGAGGATCTGTTCACAACTCAGTGAACGGTCGTTCGTATTGGACCTCATCACGACACGTCCATGAGGAATCACCCTCGGACTTACGAGCAAGGCAAATAGTTTGGTCAAGATAATTTATCCCCAAACAGGTCAGCAGACACAAAAGGATGTGAGTCAGAGTAACATATGAGGTAAGATTTGCCAGAGAAAGGGTCCAGTGAAGCAAACCACCCCGAAGCAAGGCAGTCAGTCATATGAAACTCAGTGGGAGCATTATACAAAGGTAAAAAGGAAACCCGAGTTGGAAACAGTTTCCTCAAGTGGAAATATTCATGTTTGATCCTTGAGCAACCAAATCTCGAGGACGAGATTTCATTAAGGGGGGTAGGTTTGTAACACCCTGGATTTTGTCCATTTTTTTCCTTTTGATTTTGGTCTGGATTTGCCTTTCTGTGGCTTAGTAGTCTTGCAACCTGGAAGGATCACTCTTCATTCTTCTTCCCGAGTGGCTTGCCAACCTCAAAACCATCCCAGGACCATGTCATTTCCATCTTGGACCAATCCCAATATACTTTTTCTTGGGAATATTCCTTTTTCTATTAAAGGAATAACCCTGTTTGCCCTGAGTTGTGAAGCAACCCACATTTCCATCATTCCAAAGATTCCCAAATATTTCTCATAAACTGTGTGGGTCAGATCTTCCACAAATATGTCAAACCCTTCCTTGCCATGTTCAAAAATATTTCACAAATATTCCTTTTCTTATTCTGCCCTAGCTGCCAAGTTGAGAAGCAAGTACCCTTTATATTTGCTTGCTTGGTATCAATCTTTTTGGGCATTCTTTCCTATCCATATCATTCCCACATGACAAAATTCAACTTCATTTGGCTATTAAATCTCCCTTGGCTAATTTCCAAAGTTTCTGGTCAACTAGAAGCTTTGTGAAGCAAATGATAGCTAGGAGTATCCAAATGAGTTGAAATTTTCCAAGCATCTTCCTATGCTCAAATCATGACTCTCCACCAAGTTTCAACCCTATCCAATCATCTATGTGAGCACAACCTCAAATCTTGTTTTTTGGTCAGATTTTCACATTGTGAAGCAACCATATTTTATGTTGCTCCATAATTGCTGAAAATTTACCAGAGCATTCCCCTACCCATATAACCTATCTCCTCAAAATTTGGGCTCATTTCATCTTCCCAATAATTCCCTAGAATTTTTCTAAGATTCTGGTCAGAGAGGTTCATTGTAAAGGAAGTACCATTTTGGCTTGTCCAAATGGCATGAAATTTTTATGGCACTCTCATATGACCAAATCATCATGTTCTACCAAATTTCAGCTCAAGTGGCTACTCCATGTGAGTGCCCCATCCAAATCAAGTTTCTAGACCAGATTGGTCAGTTGCAAAGCAACTATAATAAATCTTGGTCCATTTCTCTCCAAACTTCACAGGATTGTAGTTCTTCCTACCTTAAACCTCCCAGACATCTTATTTGGTTCTTATCATCTTCCTGTGGATCACAGTGGTGTGGCCAAGTTTTCTAGAGCAAACTTCATGTGACCACTCCCAGCCAACCACAGTTCCCCTCATCGATCCATCACCTCCCTGAGACTGTGCCTTGGAGGGACTACTCACTGGACATGATGTGGCTGGTCAGGGTGCACCGCGTGTGCCAGTTCACGCGGTGACCACGCGTATGACATGCCAGCCAGCGCGCTCTGGCGATGGAACCCCTCGGTTTCGTCCGTTCCTTCGCTCCCTTGCCACCTCTTCATATCCAGAGGCTTCGCCTCGTCGTCGCCTTCGCTCTAGAACCCTCTTCCCCTCCGGATTATTCCCCGGTGAGCCGTCCCCGTCGAGGAACAGTGAGCTCACGTGACACCGTCGTTGTTTTCCTCTGTCCCTATCTCCATCGAGCTCTCCCGAAGGCTCCACGAGCTCCTCCCCCCCCCCTGGCGCCCCTGCCGACATCGCCGTCTCCCGCCGCGTGCCCCGGAGCTCCGGTAAGTGTCTAAGAACGCCACGGCAGCCGTTCCAATCGCCTCACTGCGGTCGGCTATATATAGCCGCGGCCTCGAGCCTTCCCGGGCACCCGTATCCCCTCCATCCTCCTCTACTCACTCCCAGCAGGATCCCCGGCCACTCCCTTGAGCCCAAGGAGCTCCCCTGCCCTCGTGTGGCCGCCAGTGCCGCCGCTCTACCTCGGCAAAATCCGCGGCACTCAAGCCCTCCCCGCTCCACCGCGCCCCCACGCACGATGGCCGCCACCATCCAGAGGGCCGCTGTGCCCCCATTTTGCCTCGGGGAAGGCCACGGCATCGACCCCGAGCTCACCATTGCAGCAGTCTGCCTTCCCCGCCGCCCGAGTGCTCCCGACCGCCTCCGCCTCCACCACGGGTACGAGCGGGCATGGCAGCAACCGACGCGTCCGTCCCCGCCCTCGGCCGGAGCCCTGGACCGCCGGAGCCGTGCCCACGGCGACGGACGGCCGCCTCTGTCACCTGGGTCGGAGGTAGAAGAAGAGGAGCGGGAGGAGGGAAAGAGATGGCGCGGGGCCCGCCTGTAAGTGACCCAGAGGCCCAGGCCCGCGTAGTTTAAGTGGAAGCGGCTTTTCAGAAAATACGTTTTCTGACAGCGAAAGCGTACTCCGCTGCTTCTTTGGGATAAAATGCGTTTTCCCCGCAGGGAAGCGTATTCTTGGAAAAGGCGCGATCTGTTTTTCAGTCAGGGGCCAGATTGTGAGAATTTTATTTACAGATGGGTCCCTGGCAGAAAAACCATCACAACTTTTTGCTCGCAACTCCGATCAAGGTGAATCCAAAGCCCACGTCTTCGTCTCTTCGAGACCGTCATGTTGGTATCATTTTCATAATGTTTTGACACTGTGAAAATGACCATTTTTTCCTTGCCCGTAAACAGCCCCTCCGAGAGAGAACTGTTTTCGGCAACTCCTTCCGCAACCATTCCGCACTCCTTTCTGATGATTCTTTCATCTCCAGGCAAGCCACAACTCTTATCTGCATGATTGCATTGCAATATCATAGTTTAACTATTTACTTCAACTACAAATATGAGTTATTTGTGAAATGGTGTGGATCATACAATGCTTTACTTAATTCTTGGATAGGTGACTACCATGTTGAGTACCGGACAGTTAGTGACTAGTAGTTTACCCACTCGTTGATGCCATGATGTTGAGGTCACTGTCTATGATTATTTTGGATTTCATCCGACAGTTCGTGGAGATGAGTTAGTAGCAGTGGCTTAAGTATATTGGTTATCGGATTTCTAGCCGTATATTGTTTTGACGTGGACTACGATGATGTTCGAGTGTCAGCCGTGACAGAGATTGTTCGAGGATTTGACACTTTATGGTTGATCCTTAGTCACCTGTCCGAACTTATCCGTGCATCCACATTCGCCGATATGGGACGGCCTTGACTTGGTCTGATCGCGTGCTCTTTCACCGGTACCGCCCGACAGGGAAGGTTATGCGTGTGCGCTACCCTGGCCCGGTAGGCGGCGATAACCTTGTGAGCCCAGTTGAGTTATATGGTACCAGGTCCCCGTTTGGGACAGTTTGTTAGCCACGATGGTGACAGGTGTCACGCGGTGACACATGGGCCACCCAGGGCAGGACTCCGGGGGAGAATGAATGCCGGTGGTACGATGGGAGAGTCATGGGTCAGGCGGGTTTCGTTGGAGCAACGCTGGTCCACCCGAATGGGATCACGAGGTCAGGTGCTCCATGGTGTGGGTAAAGTGCGCAACCTCTGCAGAGTGTAAAATCTATTCGAATAGCCATGTCCACGGTATTGGATCGTCCGTCCAGACCTCTTTAGGTGGTCAACTGTAGTAGTGATAATGATGGAAGAACTCGTCGTAAGATCGGAAGTACTCGGTGGATCATGAGTATTCTGAAGGTTGTGAGACAACCAGGAAGAGAGTAAGTTTGACAGACTTGTGGTGCAGATGGTATCAGGAATATGATATGTTAGCCATGGGATGGCTATGAGATGAATGGTCGGATGACCACATGATTCGGATTGGATTTGGAACTGATTCAGATTGGATCCTGAGATTATTCGGAGTATGGATTAAACTACTTAATATGCTTTACCTTACTGCATTTACTTCAGTAGCTATCTTGCTATGATGTTGTCTTGCCTTAATGCTGATGTTTGTTGTAAGCTTGCGAGTACATTCAAAGTACTCACCTGGCATGTCATGCCAGTTTGCAGGTCATGCCATGATTGCTTGCTTGTCGAGGATCCTGAGTTTACGACCTAGGATATGCGTTCTAGCCAGAGTCCCTGCGGAGTGGAGTCCATCACCGCCGTCGTTGTTCCGCTGCCGAGAGAGTTACTCCCCTGTTAGCATAGAGCTACCCCGGGCAGGCGTAGCGTCGCCATGCCGATGTAAACCTTGTACCCTTTGTAACCATTTCCATTGTAATAAAGAGCTGATTTGTTCTATGCCAACAGTGCCGTATTCCAGAGGACTTGTCCCTGGGCTGGAATACGGGGCGTTCCGGTCTTCTCTGAGACGGGGTGCCACATATATCTACTGTATTCCAACTTTTCTATGGAAAAAAACTCTTCAAAGAAAACCATAGAATCATTAAAACAAGCACACAACGCAAAGAAAACAGAATCTGTCTAAAACAGAACAGTCTGTAGCAATCTGAATATTTTGAATACTTCTGTAACTCCAAAAATCTCAAAAATTAGGACAACAGAGGTAATTTGTACATAAGTCCTGTGTAAATAATTCAGAATTTTTTGTCTCTTCTGTGAATTGTAAAAATTGTTTTACTGGATGCAAAAGTTTCTGTTTTCCAACAAGATCAAATCAACTATCACGCAAATCAATCCTAAAGGCTTTACTTGGCACAAACACTAATTAAAACACAAAAACATATCTAACCAGAGGCATAATTGGGTATTTTATTGAAAACAACAAGAAAACCAAAAAGCAAAAAGATACAAGTTGGGTTGCTTCCCAGCGAGCGCTATCGTTTTATGCCCTTAGCTAGGCATAAGATTTTATTGATGCTCACATGAAAGATAATAATGAAAACACAAAGAGAACATCATAAAACATGTGACAAACATATTTAAGTCTAACATATTTCTGATGCATAGGAATTTTATAGGAAAACATATTAGCAAGACAAGTAAGATCTAGCATATGCATGGAAGAAAACAATAGCAATCTCAACATGAAGAGAGGTAATTTAATATCAGAAAAATTTCTATAACCATATTTCCCTCTCTCATAATAATTACATGTGGGATCATATTCAAACTCTACAATATAGCTATCACATAACATACTCTCTACATGATCCACATGCATGCAAAGTTGACACTCTTCCAAAATAGTGGGATTATCATCAAATAAAGTCATGACCTCTCCAAGCCCACTTTTATCAAAAATTTCATAAGATTGAACACTCTCCAAATATGTGGAATTATTTTTACCTAAAGTTGACGCTCTTACAAACCCACTTTCAATATTATTGCAAACATTATTATCAATAACATATTCATCATGAGGCTTAAATAAATTTTCAAGATCATAAGAAGAATCACCCCAATCATGATCATTGTAGTAAGTAGTGGACATATCAAAATTAGCATCCCCAAGCTTGGGGTTTTGCATATAATTAGCACAATTGACATTAATAGAATTTATAATAACATCATTGCAATCATGCTTTTCATTCAAGGAGCTATCATGAACCACTTTATAAATTCCTTCATTTAACACTTCATCACAATTTTCAGATTCATAAATCTCAAGCAAAACTTCATAAAGATAATCTAGTGAACTCAATTCACTAGCAATTGGTTCATCATAATTGGATCTTTTGAAAAGATTAGCAAGTGGACGAGGATCCATAACAATAGCTTTTTAGCAAGCGAAGATGCAAGCAAATAGAAGGCACATGGCAACACAAGCAAACATGAGATCTGACGAGAAAAAGGCGAACAAAAAAGAGGGGTGAATAAAACGGCAAATTTTTTGTGAAGTGGGAGAGATGAAAACGAGAGGCAAATGGCAAATAATGTAAATTGCAAGGATATGAGATTTGTGATTAGGAACCTGGTAGATGTTGATGATGTCTCCCCGGCAACGGTGCCAGAAATTCCTTTTTATGTCTGCTAGAACAACATCGGTATTTCCCCAAAGAGAAAGGGATGATGCAGCACAGCGACGGAAGGTATTTCCCTCAGTGATGAGACCAAGGTTATCGAACCAGTAGGAGAACCATGCAACACTACGTGAATGGCACATGCACACAAATAACAAATACTCGCAACCCGACGTATTAAAGGGGTTGTCAATCCCTTTCGGGCAACGGCGCCAGAAATGGCTAGTGGACGGGAAAAAGTTGTAATAGATTGGATAAATAAATCTCAAATAAATGCAAAATAAAATAAAGTGCAGCAAGGTATTTTTGGGTTTCTGGATTAATAGATCTGAAAATAAAAGTTGCAAATAAATAAAAGAACAAATAGCAAAATAGATCTTGAAGGCAAATATATTAAAGAAGAGACCCGGCGGCCGTAGGTTTCACTAGTGGCTTCTCTCGAGAAAAATAGCAAACGGTGGGAAAACAATTACTGTTGGGCAATTGATAGAACTTCAAATACTCATGACGATATCCAGGCAATGATCATTTTATAGGCATCACGTCCAAGATTAGTAGACCGACTCCTGCCTGCATCTACTACTATTACTCCACACATCGACCGCTATCCAGCATGCATCTAGTGTATTAAGTTCATGGAAAAACGGAGTAATGCAATAAGAACGATGACATGATGTAGACAAGATCTATTTATGTAGAAATAGACCCCATCTTGTTATCCTTAATAGCAACGATACATACATGTCGTTTCCCTTTCTGTCACTGGGATCAAGTTGGCCAAACAAAACCCATATATCGGAGAAGAAATACGAGGCTATAAGCAATCATGCATATAAGAGATCAAAGAGACTCAAATAACTTTCATGGATAAAAACATAGATCTGATCATAAACTCAAAGTTCATCGGATCCCAACAAACACACCGCAAAAAGAGTTACATCATATGGATCTCCAAGATGCCATTGTATTGAGAATCAAACGAGAGAGAGAAAGCCATCTAGCTACTAACTACAGACCCTTAGGTCTACAAAGAACTACTCACGCATCATCGGAGAGGCACCAATGGACATGATGAACCCATCCGAGATGGTGTCTAGATTGGATCTGGTGTTTCTAGAACTTGCGGCGGCTGGAATTGATTTTCGTCGACTCCCCTAGGGTTTCTGGAATATTGGGGTATTTATAGAGCAAAGAGGCAGTGCGGGAGGCCACCGAGGTGGGCACAACCCACCTAGGCACGCTTGGGCCTCCAAGCGCGCCTTGGTGGATTGTGCTCCGCTCGGAGCACCCCCTAGGTGCTTCTCCGGCCCACTGGATGTCTTCTGGTCCAAAAAAAATCCACAAAAAGTTTCGCTGCGTTTGGACTCCGTTTGGTATTGATTTCCTGCGATGTAAAAAACAAGCAGAAAACAGCAACTGGCACTGGGCACTATGGCAATAGGTTAGTACCAAAAAATGATATAAAATGACTATAAAATGATTGTAAAACATCCAAGAATGATAATATAACAGCATGGAACAATCAAAAATTATAGATACGTTGGAGACGTATCAACGGGGTCTAGATTGGTTTTTTGTGGCTACAGAGACTTGCGGCAGCGGAACTTCTGATCTAGGGTCTACGCTAGGGTTTTTGGAATATTTGGCAATTTATAGGGCGAAGAGGAGGTGCCGGAGGCCACCGAGGTGGACACAACCCACCGGGGCGCGCCTGGGTGCCCAGGCGCGCCGTGGAGGGTTGTGCCCCCCTAGGGGCATCCTCCAGGTGCTGCTCTGGCCCATTGGATGTCTTCTGGTCCATAAAAAATCCACAAAAAGTTTCGCTGCATTTGGACTCCGTTTGGTATTGATTTTCTGTGATGTAAAAAAAAAGCAAAAAACAGCAACTGGCACTGGGCCCTATGTCAATAAGTTAGTCCCAAAAAATGATATAAAGTTGCTATAAATTGATTGTAAAACATCCGAGAATGATAATATAGCAGCATGAATACTTCATAAATTATAGATACGTTGGAGACGTATCCAGGGGCCTCCTCTGTTAGAGTCCGCTGAGACGGCGGAGATGGCTGACGCGCCGGAGATGACTCAGGTAGTGGAGATAGCAGAGCTGGACCGTGAGGAGGAGTCTGCTGAGGATCCGGCTGAGTCTGCTGAGGCGGCGGCTAGTTTGGAAGCTTGATGTGGTCCTTTCTACATAGACATGTACTCCTTAAGGCATTTTCTAGAAGCATCTCCCCTTCACCTGTAGGGTACTCAAGCTCCAGCCCCTCAAATCCCTCCATTATTTCATCCACCCCGAAAATAGCAAAGCCATGTGGAATTGGACGGCAATGGAAAGTTCCCTCAGCTCGAGGAGGTAAGACAGAGCCAACCACCACCTTCACTGTTAGGTTATTGAATTTCGACATTAGTACACAATGTTCATTCTCCGTGATACTATCCATAGGGTAGTGAGGAGCCGTGAAATCAGGCTGAACGAGCTCCGTGGAAGCCACGCTGCTTCTCCGCTGAGATGGTGGGGTAGCTTCAGGGGCAGCGTCGAACGAAGCATCTTCGTGCCGCTGAGATGGTTGGCCGGTAGCTCGCTGGCTCTCAAGTTCCTCTAGTTTTGCTAATCTTGCACTGATCTTCTGCATTTCACTTGCTTCCTCATTCTTCTTTCTCTCTCGACTTCTATAACCACCATTGTCGAGAAACCCGTGCACCCATGGAACGGAGCCTGATGTGCCTCGTGTTCTTCCAGGGTGTTCGGGATTCCCGAGGGCCTCCGGCAGCTCATCCTTCTCTCTGTCGGGAATGAACGTCCCTTCCTGCGCTGCCTTGATTGCTTTCTCAAGCTTCTTGATGGGTATTGCAAGTTGATCATTCGTCCAAACACACTTCACTGATTCTAGGTCCAAAGTTCCCCCAACCCCGAAGAACCAAGTCCTTGCCCGATCTAGCCAGTGCAATGTCACTGGTTGGACCCCTTTAGCAAGCAGGTCTTGCTCAGCTTTGTCCCACATAGGCCGGGCTTTGCTGTAGCCACCTGACCCCGTAGTATGGTGATACTTCTTCTTTGCAGCATTTTGCTTGTTTGTCAGTGATCTTTGCTTACCCTTCTCCGATTTCTTGTAGGCCTCAAATGCGGGCCAGTGATCTCTTATCTTCTCATATTGACCGATGAATTCTGGAGTCTCGTCTTTCTCGAAAAACTTTTTGTTCAAATCTTTCTTCCAGTTCTTGAATAGTTCTGCCATCTTCTTAAGAGCAAACGCCTTGACCTTTCGCTCTATAACTGGGTTATTCGGATCCTGCTCTGGCGATAGGCTGAAATTTGTCATCAGCGAGGTCCAAAGATCATGTTTCAGCCTATCTTGGACATAAGAAACTTCAGGGCCCTTCTTCTTATTCCATTGTTGGATGCTGATCGGGATGCTGTCCCTAACAATAACTCCGCACTGATGTATAAATTTGGTCTTGGTCTGCTTGGGAGCAATCGGTTGGCCATCTCGAGCGATTTCTTCAATCGTGAACCTTTCATCCTGGCCCAACTTTTTCTTCGGGCCTCGTCTCCTTACCGAAGTTTGGCTCGATCTGGAGGGCTAAAAGAAGAAAGAACCATCAATATATGTACATACAAAACAATTAATGCATCTAGTCAGCAGAGGCTTAATTAATATATATACATATATATGTCTCGCCGGACTTTGCAACAGTTAAGGCTCCCTTCTCCGTTGGATCACCGGAGCCATCATGATCTCCTTCCTCCTCCATTGGATCACCGGAGCCGTCATGATCTCCTTCCTCCTCCATTGTTGGATCACCGGAGCTGTCATGATCTCCTTCCTCACCATCAGAGTCATTGAGAAACGACAAGATGATATCACCTCCGTCGCGGGTTATATCCCCCAACAACTCTTCTTTTTCTAAGTCTCTGTCCATAGTTTCTGCAAACATTACAACATGGCAATATACAACCATGAGAGATGGATTAGTGGCAAACATAGACCTAATCACAACAAGGAATCATATGCATATGAGCAATGGATTAGTGGCAAACATCATGCAAAGTTCACAAGTTTTATGACAGTCAGTTTCAGATGATCGTCGAGGACTCCTCCCCCCTCATGTCTGATGAGTCATCCTCTCTTTCGAGAGAGGATACTTTGCGGACTGCCTCTCTCATGGTCGTCGAGGATACTTGCGGACCCCCCCCCCTCATGTCGAAGTTATCGGGGATATGTTGAATTCCCGAGAGAGTTAGGGGTGTTCTAACGCGGCACTACACGATATAGCTAGGTGAAGGGGGATAACATCCGGGAATGTTTTCCCAAGTCTGCATTTTCGGACAGATGAACCAGAGGGGGATGGTTCCACGTTCGCTATGCTAGCTGCTTGTGACAGAAGAACAGAGGGCATATTCGGATTTGTCATATTTTTCTGATCGATTTTCATATATAAATTATTTTCATCGGAGTTACGGTTAATTTTCAACGAATTTCTAAAGTTTTACCAATATTTTCTATGTACATCCATCCATACATACATACATACATATACATCTACATTATATATACACTAAGCATCTACATATACATCTACATATACATACATAAACATAAACATATACATGCCCGCAAAAAAAACATATACATACATACATCTATCATCTATCATAATCATCATATCATACATATATATATACATACATATACATCAACATATACATACATATATACATAAACATAATTAATAAAAAAAGGACAGCGGGCCGGAGTGGCGGCGGCTCACAGCGTGGGCGGCGCAGGCTCGGGGGCGGCACAGGCTTGGGGGCGGCGTGGGCGGCGTAGGCTCGGCGGAGCTCGGGGGCGGCGACGGCGACGGCGGGGCAGGGGCGCGGCAACGGCGGGGCAGGGCCGCGGCGACGTCGTCGGGGTAGCCTGGTGGCGTCGTCGGAGGAGAGGACGAGGAGAGATCGAAGAAACTGAGACAAAAATTGCTAAGTGCCTGCTTATATACCGAGAGCATTGGTCCCGGTTGGTGACACCAACCAGGATGAAAGGCCCCCTTTTGTCCCGGTTGGTGCCACCAACTGGGACTAAAGGTCAATTTCAGCAGCCCAAAGGGCGGAAAGCAGAGACCTTTAGTCTGGGTTGGTGGCTCAAACCGGGACGAAAGGGTGGCATTGGTCCCGGTTGGTGGCTCGAACTGGGACAAAAGCACTAGTAGAAAACAGGGAACTAGTCCCAGTTCCAGAGGGCCTTTAGACCCGGTTCTAGAACCGGGACAAAAGTGTCAGGACTAAAGCCCAAAACCTTTGGTCCCGGTTCGCTTACGAACTGGGACAGAAGGGGCTCCACGTGGCCGCTGCGGGGCGCCCAGGCAGGAGGACCTTTAGTCCCGGTTGGTAACACCAACCGGGACCAAAAGGCTGCCACGCGTCAGCAGTTCGCAGGCACTGGGGTTTTTGTTTTTTTTAAGGGGGAGGGGGTTTGGGGTTTTGGAGGGTTAATTTAGGGGTTTCATATTGTGTTAGCTAGCTAATAGAGAGAAGTGACCTCTCTTTCTCCGTGCTTGGTCGACGCTAGCTACTATACATATAGAGAGAACTCGACATGCTAGCTAGTAAGCAAATGAAGGATACATTAATTACACAAGATCGTCATGAACATATACAGAGAGAAGTGACCTCTCTTTCTCCGAGAGATTGGTCGAACAACAAGTTTTCGTATATCTATCCGACGCTACTACATATATACAATATAACATCTCTTACAATCCCTATCATCTAAAATCCATTTCAATTTCCAGATGGTATTCTCCCTTCTCATTTATGATGTGGTCAAGAAAGAATCCCGCCAATTCCTCTTGAATTGCTCGTATGCGATCATGTGGTAGGAGTTCATCCCGCATCTGCCACATCTAATTTAAAAAAGGGGTCAATACATATATATGAATGAAACTCAACACAAATGATGGTAATGAAATAAAATTGTGAATATTATTGTTTACGTACTTCATATTGTCGGTCAGAGTATCCCCGCTCAGAGGTCGATTGGCGGATGAACTCACAAACATAGTATCCACATAAATTATTCCTCCCTTCCTGCCACAAGCACTTTACAAGAATAGAGTTCAATCAAACTGATAATCAAGCATGATAAATGGTATTGATGAAACTATAATCAATGGGAGATGCGCGGAACTAGCTAGTACTACTTACTTTCGGGTGTGTAAATCGCAGCCCCCTCGGCAGTCCCGGAACCATTCCGGTGAACTCTTTCCAAACCCTGCTAGACAAAGAAAATAATTATTTGATATCCGGAAATAAACAAAGTTGCCGATATGATATGGTGCGATAATGATCGATTGAACTTACTTCTGGAGCATTGCAGTCATGTCCGCATAAAGCTGGGGATCTTTTCGTCTTGAGTCTAAGACAGTTACTACTCCCCGGTCAAGCTTAATCTCTAGCAGAATAAAGTGGAAGCTGCGCACGCATGCATAACTCATCAATTACATTACTATAACCTCGAGTAAGCGAAACCGAATATGCACAAGATAGTAACACTCACTTGATGTTGTAAGGAAAGAGTATTTTCCCTTTGTTTTGATTTCGAAGTAACGATTTTAGCAAGTTGTCCTCAGTATCTTTGTCTCTATTTTGAACCGACCATTCATTTATGGTATTTGGGTTAATGAACCCAATGTCATAGATTTGTGCTTTTTTGCATTCGACGATCTTCAGTCTGCATAATATAGTGAGGATAATTATATACACATGCAATGAAAGAGCTGAGCTATAGAGACTTAATTACAGAGGTAATACTTACAGACAGTAGCAAGTCATGAGTTGTTTGTCGAGGGTGTTGATGTTTGCTTGAACTACGTCGGTATTTCCCCAATGAGGAAGGGATGATGCAGCACAGCAACGGTAGGTATTTCCCTCAGTGATGAGACCAAGGTTATCAAACCAGTAGGAGAACGACGCAATACCACGTAAACAGCTTCTGCACACAAAGAACAAATACTTGCAGCCCGACGTAAGAGAGGGGTTGTCAATCCCTCACGGCTAAAAGGATAGGTAAAATTGTAGTAGATTGGATAAATAGATCTCGCGCGAATGCGAGATAAAATAAATAAGTAAAAATTGCAGCAATATATTTTTGGATTTTTGGATTAATAGATCTGAAAATAAAATAAAATAAAAATAGATCGCAAAGGCAAATATATTAAATAAGAGACCCGGGGGCCGTAGGTTTCACTAGTGGCTTCTCTCGGGAAAAATAGCAAACGGTGGGTAAACAAATTACTGTTGGGCAATTGATAGAACTTTAAATAATCATGACGATATCGAGGCAATGATCATTATATAGGCATCACGTCCAAGATTAGTAGACCGACTCCTACCTGCATCTACTACTATTACTCCTCACATCGACCGCTATCCAGCATGCATCTAGTGTATTAAGTTCATGGAAAAACGGAGTAATGCAATAAGAACGATGACATGATGTAGACAAGATCTATTTATGTAGAAATAGACCCCATCTTGTTATCCTTAATAGCAACGATACATACGTGTTGTTTCCCCTTCTGTCACTGGGCTCAAGCACCGTAAGATCGAACCCATCACAAAGCACCTCTTCCCATTGCAAGATAAATAGATCAAGTTGGCCAAACAAAACCCAAATATCGGAGAAGAAATATGAAGCTATAAGCAATCATGCATATAATAGATCAAAGAAGACTCAACTAACTTTCATGGATAAAAACATAGATCTGATCGTAAACTCAAAGTTCATCGGATCCCAACAAACACACCGCAAAAAGAGTTACATCAAATAGATCTCCAAGAGACCATTGTATTGAGAATCAAACGAGAGAGAGAAAGCCATCTAGCTACTAACTACGGACCCGTAGGTCTGCAATGAACTACTCACGCATCATCGGAGAGGCACCAATGAGGATGATGAACCCCTCCGTGATGGTGTCTAGATTGGATCTGTGGTTTCTGGAACTTGCGGCAGCTGGAATTGATTTTCGTCGACTCCCCTAGTGTTTCTGGAATATTGGGGTATTTATAGAGCAAAGAGGCGGTGCGGGAGGTCTCCGAGATGGGCACAACCCACCAGGGCGTGCCTGGGGGCCCAGGCGCGCCCCCGTGTCTTGTGCTCACCTAGGGCCCCCTCTTCGGTACTTCTTTGGCCCACTGGACGTCTTCTGGTCCAAAAAAAATCTCCAAAATTTTTTGCTGCGTTTGGACTCCGTTTGGTATTGATTTCCTGCGATGTAAAAAACAAGCAGAAAACAGCAACTAGCACTGGGCACTATGTCAATGTGTTGGTCCCAAAAAATTATATAAAGCTGATATAAAATGATTGTAAAACATCCAAAAATGATAATATAACAGCATGGAATAATCAAAAATTATAGATACGTTGGAGACGTATCAGCATCCCCAAGCTTAATTCCTGCTCGTCCTCGAGTATGTAAATGATAAAAATAGAATTTTTGATGTGGAATGTTGCGTAACATGTTCATCACATATTCTTTTCTTTGTAGCATGGACATTTGGACTTTTATATGGTTCAAAGCAATAGTCTAGTTTTGACATGAGGACTTTAATACTCAAGCATATCAACAAGCAACCATGTCTTTCAAAATATCAACACTTATGCAAGTTATCCCTAGCCCATTATGCTCAATCATTGATCCATTCAAGAAACACACTCGAATATTAGCTACACCCAATGCTCAAGTACGATCATAGTGCCCCTTAGTTGGTGCTTTATAAGAGAAGATGGAGACTCAAGTAAAAATAAAAATTGCATAAAGTAAAAGAAGGGACCTTCGCGGAGGGAAGTAGGGATTTGTAGAGGTGCCAGAACTCAAAGCTTAAATTGAGAGATAAAAAATTTTGAGAGGCATACTTTTCCCACCAACGAAAATGACTTAGAGTTTCCAATACTTTCCATGCTAGATATCATAGGCGGTTCCCAAACAGAAATTAAAGTTTATTCCTTTTTCCACCATTTCTTTCACTTTCCATGGCTAGCCGTATCCACGGGTGCCCTCCATACCAACACTTTTCAAGGAATTTATTATTTGACAACATAAAGTAAATTCATTTTTCATTTCGGGACCGGGCATCCCTAATACCTTTGCCGTACCCTCGTGTAATGACAAGTGAATAAACACTCATCGTGAGAATAACACATCTAGCATGGAAAAATATCGGCCACCCCTCACCGCCTCGCGAGTGGTACGAGCACACAACAAAGAAATTTATTTTGAAAATTAGAGATGGCACATACAAATTTGCGTAGAACGGAACGGAAATACCGCATATAGGTAGGTATAGTGGACTCATATGGCAAAACTAATTTAAAGGGTTTTGGATGCACAAGTAGTGATCATACTTAGTGCAAATGAAGGCTAGCAAAAGATTGAGAAGCGTCCTACCATGAAATGAAAAATCTCGTAAGCAAGCATTAAGCATAATTAACACCGAATAATGCACCACAAGTAGGATATAATTTCATTGCATAACTATTGACTTTCGTGCTTGCATAGGGAATCACAAACCTTAACACCAATATTCTTACTAAAACATAATTCCTCATCAACATGACTCACATATCACTATCATCATATCTCAAAACTATTACTAAGAATCAAGTTTATTTTGTCCAATGATCTTCATGAAAGTTTTTATTATATCCTTCTTGGATATCTATCACTTTGGGACTAGTTTCATATGTTGCTTTTAATAAGCTCAAACAAATATAAGTGACGAACATGAGCATAATATTTCTTTCTCTCAAATTAATCTAAGTGAAGCAAGAGAGAATTTCTTTAAAATTTTACTAACTCCCAAATAAATCTAAGTGAAGCATGAGAGCATTTCTTCAAAAATAACAAAGCACACTGTGCTCAAAAAGATATAAGTGAAGCACTAGAGCAATTCCATAGCTCATAAAAATTTAAGTGAAGCATAGGAGCAAGCCTAGCATAATTTCTGGCTCTCCCAAAAAGGTGTGTCCAGCAAGGATTCAAGGCTTAAAATAAAAAGAAAAACAAGCAAATACTCATATCATACAAGATGCTCCAAGCAAAACTCATAATATGTGACGAATAAAAATATAGCTCCAAGTAAAATACCGATGATCGTTAGAAGAAAGAGGGGATGCCACTCGGGGCATCCCCAAGCTTAGTTGCTTGATACTTCTTGAATATTATCTTGGGGTGCCTCGGGCATCCCCAAGCTTAGCCTTTTGCTAATCCTTATTCCTTCATCCATCGTAATCTCACCCAAAACTTGAAAACTTCAATCACACAAAACTCAACAAAACCTTCATGAGATCCGTTAGTATAAGAAAGCAAATCGCTACTATAAGTACTGTTGCAAACCAATTCATATTTTATTTTTGTATTATATCTACTGTATTCCAACTTTTATATGACAAAAACTCTTCAAAGGAAACCATAGAATCATCAAAACAAGCACACAACGCAAAGAAAACAGAATCTGTCAAAATCAGAACAGTCTATAGCAATCTGAAAACTTCGAATACTTTTGTAACTCCAAAAATTATGAAAATTTTGGACAACGTGACTAATTTGTTTGTTAATCTTCTGCAAAAAGAATCAAATCAAAATGACTCTTTTGTTAAAAATAAGAATTGTTTTCCTGAGCACAAAAGTTTCTGTTTTTCAGCAAGATCAAATCAACTATCACCCAAATCATCCCAAAGGCTTTGCTTGGCACAAACACTAATTTAAACAACAAAAACACATCTAACCAGAGGCATAAGTGGGTATTTTATTGAAAACAGCAAGAAAACCAAAAAGCAAAAAGATACAAGTTGGGTTGCCTCCCAACGAGCGCTATCGTTTTACGCCCTTAGCTAGGCATAAGATTTTATTCATGCTCACATGAAAGATAATAATGAAAACACAAAGAGAGCATCATAAAATATGTGACAAACATATTTAAGTCTAACATATTTCCAATGCATAGGAATTTTATAGGAAAACAAATTAGCAAGACAAGCAAGATCTAGCTTATGCATGGAAGAAAACAATAGCAATCTCAACATGAAGAGAGGTAATTTAGAAACATGAAAATTTCTACAACCATATTTCCCTCTCTCATAATAATTACATGTGGGATCATATTCAAACTCAACAATATAGCTATCAAATAACATACTCTCTACATGATCCACATGCATGCAAAGTTGACACTCTTCCAAAATAGTGGGATTATCATCAAATAAAGTCATGACCTCTCCAAGCCCACTTTTATCAAAAATTTCATAAGATTGAACACTCTCCAAATATGTGGGATTATTTTTACCTAAAGTTGATGCTCTTCCAAACCCACTTTCAATATTATTGCAAACATTATTATCAATAACATATTCATCATGAGGCTTAAATAAATTTTCAAGATCATTAGAAGAATCACCCCAATCATGATCATTGCAATAAGTAGTGGACATATCAAAATTAGCATCCCCAAGCTTGGGGTTTTGCATATTATTAGCACAATTGACATTAATAGAATTTATAATAACATCATTGCAATCATGCTTTTCATTCAAGGAGCTATCATGAACCACTTTATAAATTACTTCGTTTAACACTTCATCACAATTTTCAGATTCATAAATCTCAAGCAAAACTTCATAAAGATAATCTAGTGAACTCAATTCACTAGAAATTGGTTCATCATAATTGGATCTTTTGAAAAGATTAGCAAGTGGATGAGGATCCATAACAATAGCTTTTTAGCAAGCGAAGATGCAAGCAAATAGAAGGCACATGGCAACACAAGCAAACATGAGATCTGACGAGATAAAGGCGAACGAAAAAGAGGGGCGAATAAAACGGCATATTTTTTGTGAAGTGGGGGAGATGAAAACGAGAGGCAAATGGCAAATAATGTAAATTGCAAGGAGATGAGATTTGTGATTAGGAACCTGGTTGATGTTGATGATGTCTCCCCGGCAATGGCGCCAGAAATATCTTTTGATGTTTGCTTGAACTACGTCGGTATTTCCCCAAAGAGGAAGGGATGATGCAGCACAACAATGGTAGGTATTTCCCTCAGTGATGAGACCAATGTTATCGAACCAGTAGGAGAACCATGCAACACCACGTAAATAGCTCCTGCACACAAAGAACAAATACTTGCAACCCGACGTAAGAGAGGGGTTGTCAATCCCTCACGGGTAAAAGGATAGGTAAAATTGTAGTAGATTGGATAAATAGATCTCGCGGGAACACGAGATAAAATAAATAAGTAACAAAAAAATTGCAGCAATATATTTTTGTATTTTTGGATTAGTAGATCTGAAAATAAAAGCAAATAAAAATAGAGCACAAAGGCAAATATATTAAATAAGAGACCCGGGGGCCGTAGGTTTCACTAGTGGCTTCTCTCGAGAAAATAGCAAACGGTGGGTAAACAAATTACTGTTGGGCAATTGATAGAACTTCAAATAATCATGATGATATCGAGGCAATGATCATTATATAGGCATCACGTCCAACATTAGTAGACCTACTCCTGCCTGCATCTACTACTATTACTCCTCACATCGACCGCTATCCAGCATGCATCTAGTGTATTAAGTTCATGGAAAAACGGAGTAATGCAATAAGAATGATGACATGATGTAGACAGGATCTATTTATGTAGAAATAGACCACATCTTGTTATCCTTAATAGCAATGATACATACGTGTCGTTTCCCCTTCTGTCACTGGGATCAAGCACCGTAAGATCGAACCCATCACAAAGCACCTCTTCCCATTGCAAGATAAATAGATCAAGTTCGCCAAACAAAACCCAAATATCGGAGAAGAAATACGAAGCTATAAGCAATCGTGCATATAAGAGACCAAAGAAGACTCAAATAACTTTCATGGATAAAAACATAGATCTGATCATAAACTCAAAGTTCATCAGATCAGAACAAACACACCGCAAAATGAGTTACATCAAATAGATCTCCAAGAGACCATTGTATTGAGAATCAAACGAGAGAGAGAAAGCCATCTAGCTACTAACTACGGACCCGTAGGTCTACAATGAACTACTCACGCATCATCGGAGAGGCACCAATGAGGATGATGAACCCCTCCGTGATGGTGTCTAGATTGGATCTGTGGTTTCTGGAACTTGCGGCGGCTGGAATTGATTTTCGTCGACTCCCCTAGGATTTATGGAATATTGGGGTATTTATAGAGCTAAGAGGCGGTGCGGGAGGTCTCCGAAATGGGCACAACCCACCACGGCGCGCCTAGGGGCCCAGGCGCGCCCCGGTGTCTTGTGCTCACCTCGGGCCCCCTCTTTGGTACTTCTTTGGCCCACTGGATGTCTTCTGGTCCAAAAAAAATCTCCAAAAAGTTTCGCTACATTTGGACTCCGTTTGGTATTGATTTCCTGCGATGTAAAAAACAAGCAGAAAACAGCAACTGGCACCGGGCACTATGTCAATAGGTTAGTCCCAAAAAATGACATAAAGTTAATATAAAATGATTGTAAAACATCCAAAAATGATAATATAACAGCATGGAACAATCAAAAATTATAGATACGTTGGAGACGTATCAGGCGTCTTGATTGAATAACTGGAATAACTCCACAAATTCAACAGGCATCACCCTAATTCCAACGAGGTCGTGCTCCTCTTTAATTCCCATCATCAAAGTATCCTTCCCAGACTTCCTACAGGTATCCATGTACCATTCACGCAATCTTCGCATCATCGTTATTAGAGGAGGATGATCAGGTTTGACGAGAGGCTTCCCGTACTCGTATCTGAAGATATCTACTACCTCTAACATTTCAAACTATACACCATCGGCCAGGTAATCAGTAGGATTGGTATCGAGCACTAGCCCTGGATGATTAGCGACGATATCGCTAGACACCTTGAGCAGGGGGCACAATTGCTTCGCCTGTTCGCCGAGCTGGGGAATTGTTTTCCCACTTCTTCGTTTTGCTGCTCTTGCAGCACTGCAAGTACTTCCCGACCGCTCCGCTTCCTTATATGTCCTTTCAATAATGTGTTCATAGTTGGATTGCGGCGGAGACGGTGGTGATTGCTTAAGGGCATGCAGAGTGCGCTTCACTTTCACGTGATCTATTGTTTCCTTCGGAGGTGGACGTTTCCGTGCAAAATGGGCCTCCACTTCGGCAGCACTGATTTCCGTGTTTTCCTTGTCGGTCCTCTCATATGGTAACTTTTCCAGAGGCTTGAGGCTTGGACCGTATTTGAATCTCTTCCCGCCGGGTCCTCTTGTACTGCTAGCAGCCGAAGCGGTGCCGTCTCTCTTCCGCCATTGCTGACGCGGTGGAGTCCGCTGACATGCCGGAGGAGGCGGAGTGCTCCGACGTGCCGGAGGAGGCAGAGGAGGAGGCGGAGTGCCCTCACGCACCGGAGGAGGCGGAGGAGGAGTCGGAGTTCCCTGATCACTCGCCGGAGGAGGAGGAGGAGGCGGAGTGCCCTGACTCACCGGAGGAGGATGCGTCCAGTTTGGAAGCTTGATATACTCCTTCCTCCATAGACAGGTGCTCCTTAAAACATTTTCCAGATGATTATCCACTTCACGTGTAGGGTAGTCAAGCTCCAGCTTCTCAAATCCCTCCATTATTTCATCCACCGTCACAACAGCATAGCCATGTGGACTCGGACGGCAATGGAAAGTTCCCTCAGCTTGAGGAGGTGCAACAAAGCCGACTGCCACCTTCAAAGTCAGGTTCTGCCATTTCGTCATTAGCTCGCAATGTTGAGCCTCCGTGATAATATCCACGGGGTAGCGAGGAGCCATGAAATCAGGTTGAACGAGCTCCGTGGAAGCCACGCTGCTTCTTCGCTGAGATGGTGGGGTAGCTTCTGGGGCAGCGTCGAAGCAAGGATCTTCGTGCCGTTGAGATGGTTGGCCGATAGCTGCAAGTTCCTCTAGCTTTGCTATTCTTGCATTGAGCTTTTGCATTTCGCTCACTTCCGCTTTCCTCTTTCTCTCTCGGCTTCTGTAACCACCGCTGTCGGGAAACCCAACCACCCACGGAACGGAGCCTGGTGTGCCTAGTGTTCGTCCAGGGTGCTCAGGATTCCCGAGGGCCTCTGTCAGCTCGTCCTTCTCTCTGTTGGGAATGAACGTCCCTTCCTACGCTGCCCTGATATATTCCTGAAGCTTCTTCATGGGTATTGCAAGTTGCTCGTGCGTCCAATGACACTCCCATGTTTCTGGGTCCAAAGTTCCCCCAACCCCGAAGAACCAAGTCCTTGAACGATCTGGCCAGTTCAATGTCGTTGGTTGGACCCTTTTAGCAAGCAGGTCTTGGTCAGCTTTGTCCCACAACGGTCGGGCTTTGTAGTAGCCACCTGACCCCGTGTGATGGTGATACCTCTTCTTTGCAGCATTTTTCTTGTTTGTCTCTGACCTTTTCTTACCCTTATCCGATTTCTTGTAGGCCACAAATGCGGGCCAGTGAGCTCTTATCTTCTCATATCGGCCGGTGAATTCTGGAGTCTTCCCTTTGTCGACAAACTTTGTGTTCAACTCTTTATTCCAGTTCCTGAATAGATCTGCCATCTTCTTAAGAGCACACGCCTTGACCTTTGGCTCTATAGCTGGCTTATTCGGATCCTCCTCTGGCGGTAGGCTGAAATTTGCCATCAGTGAGGTCCAAAGATCACCTTTCAGTCTATCCTGGACATAAGAAACTTCAGGGTCATCCTTACTCTTATTCCATTGCTGGACGCTGATCGGGATGCTGTCCCTAACAATAGCTTCGCACTCATGTAGAAATGCGTCCTTGGTCCACTTGGGAGCAATCGGTTGGCCATCATCTACGATTTCTGTGATCGTGAACCATTCATCCTTGCGCAACCTTTCTTCGGGCCTTGTCTCCTTATGGAAGTTTGGCTCGATCCGGAGGGCTATAAAAGAAGAAAGAAGCATTAATATATGTACATACAAAAATAATTAATGCATCAAGTCAGCACAGGCGGGATTAATATATATACCTCGCTGGACTTTGCAACAGCTCCCTCCTCCGTTCGGTCACCGGAGCCGTCATCATGGTCTTCTTCCTCCGCCATTCGGTCACGGGAGCCGTCATGATCTCCTTCCTCCTCCAGTGTTGGATTACCGGAGCCGTCATCCTCTCCTTCCTGACCATCGGTGTCGTTGAGAAATGACAAGGGATCACCTCCGTCGCAGATTATATCCCCCAACAACTCTTCTTGTTCTAAGTCTCTGTCCATAGTTTCTGCAAATATTACAACATGGCAATATACAAACATGAGAGATGGATATATTAGTGGCAAACATAGACCTAGCTAATATCACAACAAGGAATCATATGCATATATGAGCAATGGATTAGTTGCGGACCGCCTCTCTCATGCATGTCCGACGTCCCCCCTCATGTCGAAGTTATCGGGCCGGGGTTATACTTTCAGGGTTTGGGTGGCCTCAATATATCTAGACTTGTTCTGGTTTGGGGTGGCCTCGACAACGCTTTTTCAGTCCCGGTTTGGGTGGACTCAAGAGTTGGACGGGCGAGAGGGGGTTGATCGACGTCCCCGCTCATGTCAAAGTTACCAGAGTTTTCTTCTAGGGGTTTGGGTGGCCTCGAGAGTTTGTCGGGTAGGGGCGGGAGGGGGTAGGAGATCGACAACACTTTTTTTCTAGGGTTTGTGTCTGGCCTCGAGAGTTGGTCGCCCGATATGTCCACCGCGATATAAAATGATACATAGATGACAACAATTCTTTATTAGAAAGCAAACCCGATATCCGACATATCTACATATCGTCCGATATATCTAGACTTGTTTTTTCGATATATCTAGACTTGTTACGGTTTGGGGTGGCCTCGACAACGCTTTTTCAGTCCCAGTTTGGGTGGACTCGAGAGTTGGTCGGGCGAGAGGGGGTCGATCGACGTCCCCCCTCATGTCGAAGTTACCGGAGTTTTCTATATGAACAAAAAAAATTCCACACGACATGTCCGACGAGCGGACCGCCTCTCTCTCATGCATGTCCGACGTCCCCCCTCATGTCGAAGTTATCGGGGAGGGGGTAGATCGACAACAACGCTCACCCCTCATTTTGAATATATGAACATTTTAACTTATTAACTTAGTAACTTGGTAAATTTTAACTAATTTCTATGAACAAAAAAAATATTCTATGAACAAAAAAAAATGCTATCCATCCATACATACATAGCCACATACATACATGGAAAAAAATGCTATGAACAAAAAAATACATATAGCCACATATATGAAAAAAATACATATATGAACAAAAAAATGCTATGAACAAAAAAATCATATATACATCCATCCATACATACATATAGCCACATACATACATTATAAATGACCAAAAAAATCATCATATGAAAAAATGCAGCGAGCCGAGGCGGTGGCGGCTCACAGCGGGGGCGGCCAGCGACGGCGACGGCGACGGCGAGGGCGACAGCGAGGGCGGGCCGGGGCAGGGGCGCGGGCTCGGGGGCGGGGCAGGGCCGCGGACTCGGGGATGACGACGGCGACAGCTATGGCGATGACGGGGCAGGGGCGCGACAACGGCGGGGGCGGCGGACGGCATCGGGGCAGCCTGGCGGCGTCGGTGAGCTCGGCGTCGTCGGGGGAACTGGCGGATGGAACTGTGAAAATCTCTAAGTGTGGGCTTATATACCCACACCTTTAGTCCCGTTTCGTGTCACAAGCCGGGACCAATGCCTACCTTTGGTCCCGGTTCGTGCCACCAACCGGGACCAAAGGTCTCTTTTCGTCAGCCCAAAGGGCGGGAAGCAGAGACCTGGCACCAACCGGGACCAATGCCTACCTTTGGTCCCAGTTTGTGCCACCAACGGGGACCAACAGCCTGTGTCTGGCACAGCCGCGGTGTGGTGGATGTTTAGTCCCACCTCGCTAGCTAAGAGGCGTCGAAACTGGTTTATAAGCGCGCCTGCGCCTTCCCTGTCGAGCTCCTCTCTAATGCAGGCTTACGGGCCTAAACACTCTTTATCTGCCTGTGGGCCTACTGGGCCTTCTGCGGGCCAGAATCCTGGCCCAACAAGCTGGTTGGGTTTCTAGTCGTATTCAGGCCGTGGTGGCCCAGTAGGCGGCATTTTTTTTATTTTTTTTCCAGTTTTTTTGTTTTATTTTGTGCTTTAGTTATTTTCTTTTGTTTCTACTTACAGCTAAGTACTTACAGTTTTTCGGTGATTCTTTATGCTTTTAGGTCACAAAAATTATAAACTTTCTGTTAGTGCCATTAGTTTTCAAATTTGAATAGTTTAAATTTGAATTCTTTGAAATTTGTGTGAATCACTAGTTTGTGAATAACTTTACTATAAAAATAGATTTTTGAGTGATTCTTTTTCCTGCTATTTAATATTACTGTGTTTTATCATTATTCAATTTGGTAATTTTTACGTTATTTTAATGTCTGTTTAATCAAAAAATAGATTTTGGTATTTTATTTGCTATTAAAGTTTCTAACAAAAATTTCTTTATGTTTTTTTTCTATAATGTTTTGAACAAAAAATACTTTGTAATTTTATTTGCATAAATTTTATAATTTTAGTTTCAAAAATACTGGAGGTTTATAAAATCTTGTTAGTTGATTCCTTTTGCTATTAGAGTTTTATAAAAGCTTTTTAGTTGATTCTTTTTGCTATTGAAGAATATTATAGTTTTGTTTTAGTTGATCATAATAGAATATTTTAATTGATTATTTTTAGTTCACTCTTTATGCTATTAGAGTTTCATAAAAGTTGGCATGGTATCATCATTTCACCCACATAGCATGTTCTAAAAAGTTCAGAGGGGTACGGCAAAAACTGGATGCACTTCATGTACAAAACGGACAATCTCTTTCGAAGTATCAGGGTTTCGGACGAAAACTCATCTGTTACAAAGGGATTTCATTTTTTTGAACTTATTTGAACTCCAGACTTTTTGTGTGTTCAAAATGCACCATTCAAAGCCACATCATCAATTTTCAACCCTTTCTGACTTCATTTGTTATTTTTCATGCATTTACTGATTTTTTGAGCTAAAATGACCCTGAAATTGAAAAGCACTACAAATGAACTCTGAAAAGGTTGAAAGTAGGCATGGTATCATCATTTCACCCACATAGCATGTTCTAAAAAGTTGAGAGGGTTACGGCAAAAGCTGGATACACTTCGTGTACAAAATTGACAATCACTTTCGAAGTATCGGGGTTTCGGACGAAAACTCATCTGTTACAAAGGGATTTCATTTTTTTGAACTTATTTGAACTCCAGACTTTTTTTGTGTTCAAAATGCACCATTCAAAGCCACATCATCAATTTTCAACCCTTTCTGACTTCATTTGGTATTTGTCATGCATTTACTGATTTTTTTTGCTAAATGACCCTGAAATTAAAAAGCACTACAAATGAACTCTAAAAAGGTTGAAAGTTGGCATGGTATCATCATTTCACCCACATAGCAGGTGCTAAAAAGTTGAGAGGGTTATGGCAAAAGCTGGATCCACTTCGTGTACAAAATGGACAATCTCTTTCGAAGTATCAGGGTTTCATACAAAAACTCATCTGTTACAAAAGGCATTTCATTTCTTCACATGTAACTGCAGTGATATTCTAGATCAAAGGCATCATCATAATAGTTGTGGAGACAAAGTCTTCACTTTTTCTTCGCTTGTGTCCTTTGCTTATTGCGTCGTAACCATGGATAATCTTCATCGTTTAACAGGGTGCTTGGGTCAGCCTTGACTTTGAAGGGAGGAATTTCATGAAACTTTTCATAATCTTCACACATGTCTGTCTTGCCCTCCACTCCCACGATGTCTCTTTTTCCTGAAAGAACTATGTGGCACTTTGGCTCATCGTATGATGTATTCGCTTCCTTATCTTTTCTTTTTCACGGTTTGGTAGACATGTCCTTCACATAGAAAACCCGCGACACATCATTGGCTAGGACGAATGGTTCGTTTGTGTACCCAAGATTGTTTAGATCCACTGTTGTCATTCGGTAATGTGGGTCTACCTGTACCCCGCCTCCTGACAGATTGACCCATTTGCACTGAAACAAAGCAACCTTAAAATCATGTCCATAGTCAAGTTCCCATATGTCCACTATGTAACCATAATATGTGTCCTTTCCCCTCTTGGTTGCTGCATTAAAGCGGACATCACTATTTTGGTTGGTGCCCTTTTGATCTTGGGTAATCGTGTAAAATGTATTCCCATTTATCTCGTACCCTTTGTAAGTCAATACAGTCGAAGATGGTCCCCTGGCCAACGAGTACAGCTCATCAGAAATAGTGTTGTCACCCATGAGACGTGTTTGCAACCAACTGCTGAAAGTCCTTATGTGTTCACATGTATTCTGCTCTGGGTGTTTGGAGCGCAGAATATTCCTGTGTTCATTGACATACGGGTCACCAAGGTAGAATTCTATAGAACTGTGTAGTGTGCTTGAGACCAAGAATGCCCGTCCCTAGATATTATTGAGTCCACTCCTAGCGTGCCTTTTCCAGTCAGTCTCCCCTCATACCATGATTGAGGGAGACCAATCTTCTTAAGGTCAGGAATGAAGTTAACACAAAACCCAATGACCTCCTCTGTTTGATGGCCCGTGGAGATGCTTCCTTCTGGCCTAGCACGGTGACGACCATATTTCTTTAAGACTCCCATGAACCTCTCAAAGGGGAACATATTGTGTAGAAATACAGGGCCCAGAATGGCAATCTCATCGACTAGATGAACTAGGACGTGCATCATGATATTGAAGAAAGATGGTTGGAACACCAGCTCGAATTTGACAAGACATTGTGCCAAATCACTCATTAACCTTGGTAGGATTTCTGGAACGATCACCTTCTGAGAGATTGCATTGAGGAATGCACATAGCTTCACAATGGCTAATCGAACGTTTTTCGGTAGAAGCCCCCTCAATGCAACCGAAAGTAGTTGCGTCATAATCACGTGGCAGTCATGAGACTTTAGGTTCTGAAACTTTTTCTCTGGCATATTTATTATTCCCTTTATATTCGACGAGAAGCCAGACGGGACCTTCATACTGAGCAGGCATTCAAAGAAGATTTCCTTCTCTTCTTTGGTAAGAGCATAGCTGGCAGGACCTTCATACTGCTTTGGAGGCATGTCGTCTTTTTCGTCCACATGTTGCTGGTCCTCCCGTGCCTCCGGTGTATCTTTTGTCTTCCCATACATGCCCAAGAACCCTAGCAGGTTCACGCAAAGATTCTTCATCACGTGCATCACATCGATTGCAGAGCGGACCTCTAGGTCTTTCCAATAGGGTAGGTCCCAAAATATAGATTTCTTCTTCCACATGGGTGCGCGTCCCTCAGCGTCATTCAGAACAGATAGTCCGCCGGGACCCTTTCCAAAGATTACTTGTAAATCATTGACCATAGCAACTATGTGATCACCAGTACGGACGGCGTGCTACTTCCGGTGATCTGCCTCGCCTTTGAAATGCTTGCCTTTCTTTCGACATTGATGGTTGGTCGGAAGAAATCCACGATGCCCCAGGTACACATTCTTCCTGCATTTGTCCAAATATATACTTTCGGTGTCATCTAAACAGTGCGTGCATGCGTGGTATCCCTTGTTTGTCTGTCCTGAAAGGTTACTGAGAGCAGGCCAATCATTGATGGTTACAAAAATCAATGCATGTAGGTCAAATTCCTGCTGGTCGTGCTCATCACACACACGTACACCTTTTCCATTCCACGGCTGTAAAAGTTCTTCAACTAATGGCCTTAGGTACACATCAATGTTGTTGCCGGGTTGCTTAGGGCCTTGGATGAGAACTGGCATCATAATGAACTTCCGCTTCATGCACAGCCAAGGAGGAAGGTTATAGATACATAGAGTCACGGGCCAGGTGCTATGATTGCTGCTCTGCTCCCCAAAAGGATTAATGCCATCCGCGCTTAAACCAAACCATACGTTCCTTCCGTCACCTACAAAGTCCCCCCACTTTCTCTTGATTTTTCTCCACTACGACCCGTCAGCGGGTGCTCTCAACTTCCCGTCTTTCTTATGGTCCTCTTTGTGCCATCGCATCAACTTGGCATGCTCTTTGTTTCTGAACAGACATTTCAACCGTGGTATTATAGGAGCATACCACATCACCTTGGCAGGAACCCTCTTCCTGGGGTGCTCGCCGTCAACATCACCAGGGTCATCTCGTCTGATCTTATACCGCAATGCACCGCATACCGGGCATGCGTTCAAATCCTCGTATGCACCGTGGTAGAGGATGCAGTCATTAGGGCATGCATGTACCTTCTGCACCTCCAATCCTAGAGGGCATAGAACCTTCTTTGCTCCGTACGTACTGTCGGGCAATTCGTTATCCTTTGGAATATTCTTCTTCAATATTTTTAGTAGCTTCTCAAATCCGTTGTCAGATACACTATTGTCTGCCTTCCATTGCAGCAATTCCAGTCTGGTACCGAGCTTTGTGTTGCCATCTTCGCAATTGGGGTACAACCCTTTTTGTGATCCTCTAACATGCGATCGAACTTCAACTTCTCCTTTTCACTTTCTCATTGTCTCTTTGCATCAACAATGACCCGGCGAAGATCATCATCGGGCACATCGTCTGGTTCCTCTTGATCTTCAGCTTCCCCCATTGCAGCATCACCGTATTTAGGGGGCATATAGTTGTCATCATCCTCTTCTTCTTCGTTGTCTTCCATCATAACCCCTCTTTCTCCGTGCTTGGTCCAAACATTATAGTGTGGCATGAAACCCTTCTCAAGCAGGTGTATGTGAAGGGTTTTCGAGTCAGAGTAAGATTTCGTATTCTCACATCTAGGGCATGGACAACACATAAAACCATTCTGCTTGTTTGCCTCAGCCACTTCGAGAAAATTATGGACGCCCTTAATCTACTCGGAGGTGCGTCTGTTACCGTATATCCATTGCCAGTTCATCTGCGTGCATTATATATAATTAAGTGTGTCAAAAACCATTACAGAATATCATGAATAGAGAAGTGACCAAATTAATAGAAGTTCATCATCACATTAAAACCAAAGTACAGTAGTGATCAAATGTTATTACTGAAAAAATAAATAAATAAAGTTCTTACATAGTTCTCATTGAACAACATATAGCTCTCTAGAGCATCTAATTAAAACATACATTGAAACTATGTAAACCATTTCAATGCAACAACAAATGCGATCATAATCGCAACTAAGGTAACAATTGATCCAACGGCATAATGATACCAAGCCGCAGTATGAATGGCATATTTTTTAATCTTTATATTCTTCAAGCGCATTTTATCCATCTTGATCTTGTGATCATCGACGATATCCGCAACATGCAACTCCAATTCCATCTTCTCGTCCTCAATTCTTTTCAATTTTTTCTTCAAGTAATTGTTTTCTTTTTCAACTAAATTTAACCTCTCGACAAGAGGGTCGGTTGGAATTTTCGGTTCACATACCTCCTAGATAAAAACATCTATGTCATGTTGGTCGGCATAATTGTCATAAACACTAAATGAAACACATAGTTATAAAAGATAATATATACCACATCCGAATCATAGACAGGACGAGGGCCAACGGGGGCGGATACCAAAACCATCGCACTATAAAATAACAAACAATAATAAAAGAAATAAAATTATACAAGTATCTACCTAAATCATACAAGTAAGAATTTTTTTTCTTTTAGAAAGAAGATAACAACAAGAGGCTCACCACGGTGGTGCCGGCGACGAGATCAGCGTGGGCGATCGACGGCGGTGAGGACGGGGACGGGACAGGACGGACCGCCAAACCTAGACAAATCTTGAGGAAAATGGAGCTTGGACAAGGAGCTTCGAGACGAGAAAGCTTAAGTGTGGCTCGGGCATTTCATCGAACACCTCATGTGCATAGGAGGTGAGCTAGAGCAACACAAAGCTCTCCCACGGCCGGCCAAAAAAACAGAGCAGTGGCTCTGTTCGTGGGCAGGGGCGGGGTATATATAGGCCTCTCTTTAGTCCCGGTTGGTGGCTAAAACCGGGACTAAAGGACTACATTTGGTCCCGGTTCCAGCCACCAACCGAGACTAAAGGTTGTGGGCCAGGAGCGAGGCCCATTGTTCCTGGTTCGTGTCTGGAACCGGGACCAATGGGGTTAGACGAACCGGGACCAATGGCACCCGAGGCCCGGCCGGCGCCCTGGCCTCACGAACCGGGACTGATGCCCCCTTTGGTCCCGGTTCGTGAGTGAACCGGGATTAATGCCCTTATCCTGGCCTCAACCAAAGCTCTGTTTTCAACTAGTGAAGGTACCCTTTCGTCCTGGTTCGAGCCACCAACCCGGACCAATAGCCTGGCACAGCGGTGTCTAAAAGTTTATTCCCACCTCGCTAGTTGAGAGGCGCTCGCACCTGTTTATAAGCCCCGCCGCGGCTACCGTTTCGAGCTCCTCTCTAAAGCAGGCCTGTGTGGGCCTAATGAACCTCTTACTGCCCTGTGGGGCCTACTTGCCCAGCAGGCCTGCATCCTGGCCCAACTAGTAGTTGGGTTTCTAGTCGTATGCAGGCCGTTGTGGCCTAGTAGGCGGGCAATTTTTTCTGTTATCTTAGTTTGCTATTCAAGATTTTAACAAAAAAACTTTATGAAAATTCTTTTTGCTATTAAAGTTTTTAACAAAAAAGACTTTGACAATTTTAGTTCCATAAATTTTATATAATTTTAAGTTAATATTATTTTGCGAATAACTAGAGGTTTATAAAAACTTTTTAGTTGATTCTTTTTGCTATTGAAAGAATATTATATTTTTTGTTTAGTTGCATAACAAAATATTTTAATTGATTCTTTTTAGTTCATTCTTTTTAGTTAATGTTAGTTTTGATTATTTTTAGTTCATTCTTTTAGTTAATATTTTAGTTGATTATTTTTAGTTTATTCTTTTTAACAATAAATACTTTGATAATTTTAAATTTATTTTTTTGATTCTTTTAGTTAATTCTTTTTAGTCCATTCTTTTTAGTTATGTTTTAGTTCATTCTTTTTAGTTAATATTTTAGTTATTCTTTTTAGTTCATTCTTTTTAAAAACAATAAATACTTTGATAATTTTAGTTAATATTATTTTGATTCTTTTTAGTTGATTCTTTCGCTATTGAAGAATATTATATTTAATTGATTCTTTTTAGTTCATTCTTATTGCTATTAGAGCTTTATAAAAGCTTTTTAGTTCATTCTTTTTGCTGTTAGTTCATTCTTTGAGCTAAATGACCCTGAAATTGAAAAGCACTACAAATGAACTCTGAAAAGGTTGAAAGTTGGCATGGTATCATCATTTCACTCACATAGCATGTGCTAAAAAGTTGAGAGGGTCACGGCAAAAACTAGATGCACTTCGTGTACAAAATGGACAATATCTTTCGAAGTATCACGGTTTCGGACGAAAACTCATCTGTTACAAAGGGATTTCATTTTTTTAACTTATTTCAACTCCAGACTTTTTGTGCGTTCAACATGCACCATTCAAAGCCACATCATCAATTTTCAACCCTTTCTGACTTCATTTGATATTTTTCATGCATTTACTATTTTTTTTTGCTAAATGACCTTGAAATTGAAAAGCCCTACAAATGAACTCTAAGAAGGTTGAAAGTTGGCATGGTATCATCATTTCACCCACATAGCATGTGCTAAAAAGTTAAGAGGTTTATGGCAAAATCTGGATGCACTTCGTGTACAAAATGGACAATCTCTTTCGAAGTATCAGGGTTTCGGACGAAAACTCATCTACTACAAAGGGATTTCATTTTTTCTTCGCGTAATCAAAGCCATCATCAGAATAGTGTGAAGAGAAAGTCTTCACTTTTTCTTCGCGTGTGTCCCTTGCTTATTGTGTCGTAACCATGGATAATTTTCATCGTTTAACAGGGTGCTTGGGTCAGCCTTCACTTTGAAAGGAGGAATTTCATGAAAATTTTCATAATCTTCAGAAATGTCTGTCTTGCCCTCCACTCCCACGATGTCTCTTTTTCCTGAAAGAACTATGTGGCACTTTGGTGTTGGGGAACGTAGTAGTAAAGCAAAAAAAATTCTCTACGCATCACCAAGATCAATCTATGGAGAGACTAGCAATGTGAGAGAGAGGAGTGCATCTTCATACCCTTGAAGATCGCGATGCGGAAGCGTTGCAAGAACGCGGTTGGAGGAGTCGTACACGCAGCGATTCAGATCGCGGTCGATTCCGATCTAAGCACCGAACAACGGCGCCTCCGCGTTCAACACACGTGCAGCCCGGTGACGTCTCCCGCGCCTTGATCCAGCAAGGAGGAGGGAGAGGTTGGGGAAGATAACTCCAGCAGCAGCATGACGGCGTGGTGGTGTTGGAGCAGCGTGGTTCTCCAGCAGGGCTTCGCCAAGCACTAAGAAAGACGAGGAGGTGGAGAGGTAGGGCTGCGCCAAGAGGGAGAGAGATCCGTGTTCCTGGCAGCCCCAAAACCCCCACTATATATAGGAGGAGGGGAGAGGGGTGCGCCCCCTCTAGGGTTCCCACCCTAGGGGGGCGGCAGCCTTAGATGGGATGGAGGGGGGCGGCCAAGAGGGGGAGAGAGGGGGGCGCGCCCTAGGGTGGGCCTTAGGCCCATCTGCGCCTAGGGTTTCCCCCTTCTCCCCTTTGCTGCGCCTTGGGCCTTGGTGGGAGGCGCACCAGCCCACTCAGGGGCTGGTCCCTTCCCACTCTTGGCCCATGCAAGCCTCCGGGGCTGGTGGCCCCACCCGGTGGACCCCCGGAACCCTTCCGGTGGTCCCGGTACATTACCGGTGACGCCCGAAACACTTCCAGTGACCAAAACCTCACTTCCTATATATTATTCTTTACCTCCGAACCATTCCGGAACTCCTCGTGACGTCCGGGATCTCATCCGGGACTCCGAACAACATTCGGTAACCACGTACAAACTTTCCCTATAACCCTAGCGTCGTCGAACCTTAAGTGTGTAGACCCTACGGGTTCGGGAACCATGCAGACATGACCGAGACATCTCTCCGGCCAATAACCAACAGCGGGATCTGGATACCCATGTTGGCTCCCACATGTTCCACGATGATCTTATCGGATGAACCACGATGTCGAGGATTCAATCAATCCCGTACGCAATTCCCTTTGTCCATCGGTATGTTACTTGCCCGAGATTCGATCGTCGGTATCCTTATACCTTGTTCAATCTCGTTACCGGCAAGTCTCTTTACTCGTTCCGTAACGCATGATCCCGTGGCTAACTCCTTAGCCACATTGAGCTCATTACGATGATGCATTACCGAGTGGGCCCAGAGATACCTTTCCGTCATACGGAGTGACAAATCCCAGTCTCGATTCGTGCCAACCCAACAGACACTTTCGGAGATACCTGTAGTGCACCTTTATAGTCACCCCGTTACGTTGTGACGTTTTATACACCCAAAGCATTCCTACGGTATCTGGGAGTTGCACAATCTCATGGTCCAAGGAAATGATACTTGACATTAGAAAAGCTCTAGCAAACGAACTACACGATCTTGTGCCATGCTTAGGATTGGGTCTTGTCCATCACATCATTCTCCTAATGATGTGATCCCGTTATCAACGACATCCAATGTCCATGGTCAGGAAACCACAACCATCTATTGATCAACGAGCTAGTCAACTAGAGGCTCACTAGGGACATGCTGTGGTCTATGTATTCACACATGTATTACGGTATCCGGTTAATACAATTATAGCATGAACAATAGACAATTATCATGAACAAGGAAATAACCATTTTATTATTGCCTCTACGGCATATTTCCAACAGTCTCCCACTTGCACTAGAGTCAATAATCTAGTTCACATCACCATGTGATTTACATTGTTATGAATCTAACACCCAGTGAGTTCTGGGGTTCGATCATGCTTTGCATGTGAGAGAGGTCTTTAGTCAACGGGTCTGCGACATTTAGATCCATGTGTACTTTGCAAATCTCTATGTCATACTGTAGACACTGCTACCACTCTCCACTTGGAGCTATTCCAAATGGCTGCTCCACTATACGTATCCGGATTGCTACTCAGAGTCATCCGGATTGGTGTTAAATCTTGCATCGACGTAACCCTTTTCGACAAACTCTTTATCACCTCCATAATCGAGAAATATTTCCTTAGTCCTCTAGTTACTAAGGATAATCTTGACCACTGTCCAGTGATCCATTCCTGGATCACTCTCGTACCCCTTGACAGACTCATGGCAAGGCACACACAGGTGCGGTACACAGCATGGCATATTATACAGAGCCTATGGATAAAGCATAGGGGACGACCTTCGTCCTATCTCTTTCTTCTGCCGTGGTCGAGCTTTGAGTCTCACTCAACTCCACACCTTTCAAATCAGGTAAGAACTCCTTCTTTGACTGATCAATTTTGAACTCTTTCAAAATCTTGTCTAGGTATGTACTCATTGAAAGTCTCATCAAGCATCTTGATCTATCTCTATAGATCTTGATGCCCATCAATTAGGTAGCTTTATCCAGGTCTTTCCTTTGAAAAACTCTTTTCAAAAAACCATTTATGCTTTCTAGAAATTCTACATCATTTCCGATCAACAATATGTCATCCACATATACTCATCAGAAATTCTATAGTGCTCCCACTCACTTTCTTGTAAATACGAGTTTCTCATAAACTTTGTATAAACTCAAAAACTTTGATCACCTCATCAAAGCGTATATTCCAACTCCGAGATGCTTGCTCCTGTCCATCGAAGGATTGCTGGAGCTTGCATACTTTTTAGCACCCTTAGGATCGACAAAACTTTCTGCTTGTATCACATACAACCTTTCCTCAAGGGAAAGATGTTTTGAAATCCATCTGCCAGATTTCATAATCGAAAAATGCAGCAACTGCTAACATAATTCCAACAGACTTTAGCATCGCTACGGGTGAGAAAGTCTCATCGTAGTCAACTTCCTTGAACTTGTCAGAAACTTGTTTGCGACAAGTCGAGCTTTATAAATGGTAACATTTACCATCAGTGTCTGTCTTCTTCTTAAAGGTCCATTTGTACTCAACGACCTGCCATTCAACGGGCAAGTCTACCAAAATCCATACTTGGTTTTCATACATGGATCCTTTCTCGGATTTCATGGCCTCTAACCATTTGTTGGAATCCGGGCCCATCATCGTTTCTCCATAGTTTGTAGGTTCGTTGTTGTCCAACAACATGACCTCCAAGACAGGGTTGCCGTACCACTCAGGAGCAGTACGCGTCTTTGTCGACCTACAAAGTTCGATAGTAACTTGATCCGAAGCTTCATGATCATCACCATTAACTTCCTCTTCAACTAACGTAGGCTCCACAGAAACATCTTTCTGTGCTGCGCTACTCTTTGGTTGAAACAAAGGTTCAACAACCTCATCAAGTTCTATCTTCCTCCCACTCAATTCTTTCGAGAGAAACCTTTTCTCAAGAAAGGACCCGTTTTTAGCAACAAAAACTTTTCCCTCGGATCTAAGATAGAAGGCATACCCAAATGTTTCCTTAGGGTATTCTATGAAGATGCACATTTCCGCTTTGGGTTCGGGCTTATCAGACATAAGCGTCGTATTCCCAAACTCTGAGAAATGACAGCTTAGGTTTCTGCCAAACCATACGGTGTCATCTCAACGGAATTAGATGGTGCCCTATTTAAAGTGAATGTTGTTTTCTCTAATGCTTAACCCCAAAACAATAGTGGCAAATCGATAAGAGACATCATAGTACGCACCATATCCAATAGAGTACGACTACGACGTTCGGACACACCATCACACTATGGTGTTCCAGGTGGCGTGAGTTGTGAAACAACTTTCACATTGTCTTAAGTTGTATACAAAACTTGTAACTCAGATATTCACCTCCACGATCATATCGTAGACATTTTTATCTTCTTGTCACGATGATCTTAGACTTCACTCTGAATTTGTTTGAACTTTTCAAACATTTTAGACTTGTGTTTCATTAAGTAAATATACTCATATCCACTCAAATCATCAGTGAAGGTAAGAAAATAACGATATCCACTGCATGCTACAACACTCATTAGACCGCATACATCAACATGTATTATCTCCAATAAGTTACTAGCCCGCTCCATCATACCGGAAACGGGGTCTCAGTCATCTTGCCTAAGAGGCATGGTACGCATGTCGCAACCGATTCGAAATCGAGTGAGTCCAAAGATCCATCAGCATGGAGTTTCTTCATGCGCTTTACACCAATATGACCTTTAGCGGCAGTGCCACAAGTATGTGGTACTATCATTATTAATTTTGCATCTTTTATGAACATGTGTATTACTACGATCGAGATTCAATAAACCATTCACATTGGGTGCATGACCATTGAAGGTATTATTCATGTTAACAGAATAACCATTATTCTCTAACTTAAATGAATAACCGTATTGCAATAAACACGATCTAATCACGTTCATGCTCAACACAAACACCAAATAACATTTATTTAGGTTCATCCCTAATCCCGAGAGAGTGTGCGATGGTGATCACATCAACCTTGGAAACACTTCCAACACACATCCTCACCTTACCCTTAGCTAGCCTCCGTTTATTCCATAGCTTTTACTTTGAGTTACTAACATTAGCAACCGAACCGGTATCCAATACCCAGGTGCTACTAGGAGTACTAGCAAGGTACACATCAATAACACGTATATCAAATATACTTCTGTCGACGTTGCCAGCTTTCTTATCTACCAAGTATCTAGGGTTGTTCCACTTCAGCGACCGTTCTCCTCATAACAGATGCACCTAGTCTCAGGTTTGGGTTCAACCTTGGGTTTCTTCACTGGAGCAGCAACTGACTTTCCATCCATGAAGTTTCCCTTCTTGCCCTTGCCCTTTGTGAAACTAGTGGTTTTACTAACCATCAACACTTGATGCTCCTTCTTGATTTCTACCTTCGCGGTGTTAAACATCGCGAACAGCTTAGGGATCATCTTATCCATCCCTGGCATGTTATAGTTCATCACGAAGCTCTAGTAGCTAGGTGGCAGTGACTTGGAGAACTATATTAATCACTATCTTATCTGGAAGATAAACTCCCACTCGATTCAAGTGATCGTAGTACCCAGACAATCTGAGCACATGCTCACTGATTGAGCTATTCTCCTTCATCTTGCAGGCAAAGAATCTTGTTGGAGGTCTCATACCTCTCAACACGGGCATGAGCCTGAAATCCCAACTTCAGGTCTTAGAACATCTCATATGTTCCGTGACGTTCAAAATGTTTTGGAGCCTCAATTCTAAGCCGTAATGCATGACGCACTGAACTATCAAGTAGTCATCAGAACATGCCTGTCAGATGTTCAAAACATCTACAGACGACGCTTGAGGGGGTGGCGCATCGAGCGGTGCATTAAGGACATAAGCCTTCTATGCAGTAATGAGGACAATCCTCAGACCATGGACCCAGTCCGCATTATTGCTACCATCATCTTTCAACTTACTTTTCTCTAGGAACGTATCAATAAAACAGGGGAGCTACAGCGCGAGCTATCTACAACAAAATTTGCAAAGACACTTTGACTATGTTCATGATAATGAAGTTCATCTGATGAACTCCCACTTAGATAGACATCCCTCTAGTCATCTAAGTGATACATGATCCGAATCGACTAGGCCGTGTCCGATCATCACGTGAGACGGACTAGTCATCAACGGTGAACATCTCCATGTTGATCGCATCTACTATACGACTCATGTTTGACCTTTCGGTCTCTCGTGTTCCGAGGCCATGTCTGTACATGCTAGGCTCGTCAAGTCAACCTAAGTGTTTCGCATGTGTAAATCTGGCTTACACCCGTTGTATGCGAACGTTAGAATCTATCACACCCGATCATCACATGGTGCTTCGAAACAACGAACCTTCGCAACGGTGCATAGTTAGGGGGAACACATTTCTTGAAATTTTGGTGAGGGATCATCTTATTTATGCTACCGTCGTTCTAAGCAAATAAGATGTAAACATGACAAACATCACATGCAAATCATAAAGTGACATGATATGGCCAATATCATCTTGCGCTTTTGATCTCCATCTTCGAGGCGCGGCATGATCACCATCGTCACCGGCATGACACCATGATCTCCATCATCGTGTCTTCATGAAGTTGTCTCGCCAACTGTTACTTCTACTACTATGGCTAACGGTTAGCAATAAAGTAAAGTAATTACATGGCCTTTACATTGACACGCAGGTCATACAATAAATTGAGACAACTCTTATGGCTCCTGCCGGTTGCCATATTCATCGACTTGCAAGTCGTGATTCCTATTACAAGAACATGATCAATCTCATACATCACATATATAATTCATCACATCCTTTTTGGCCATATCACATCACATAGCATACCCTGCAAAAACAAGTTAGACGTCCTCTAATTGTTGTTGCATGTTTTACGTGGCTGCTATGGGTTTCTAGCAAGAACGTTTCTTACCTACGCAAAAGCCACAACGGTGATATGCCAATTGCTATTTACCCTTCATAAGGACCCTCTTCATCGAATCCGATCCGACTAAAGTGGGAGAGACAGACACCTGCTAGCCACCTTATGCATCAAGTGCATGTCAGTCGGTGGAACCTGTCTCACGTAAGCGTACATGTAAGGTCGGTCCGGGCCGCTTCATCCCACAATGCCGCCGAATCAAGATAGGACTAGTAACGGTAAGCAAATTGAACAAACCATCGCCCACAACTACTTGTGTTCTACTCGTGCAAAGAATCTACGCATAGACCTAGCTCTGATACCACTGTTGGGGAACGTAGTAGTAAATCAAAAAAAATTCCCTACGCATCACCAAGATCAATCTATGGAGAGACTAGCAACGAGAGAGAGAGGAGTGCATCTTCATACCCTTGAAGATCGCGATGCGGAAGCGTTGCAAGAACGCGGTTGGAGGAGTCGTACACGCAGCGATTCAGATCGCGGTCGATTCCGATCTAAGCACCGAAGAACGGCGCCTCCGCGTTCAACACACGTGCAGCCTGGTGACGTCTCCCGCGCCTTGATCCAGCAAGGAGGAGGGAGAGGTTGGGGAAGACAACTCCAGCAGCAGCACGACGGTGTGGTGGTGTTGGAGCAGCGTGGTTCTCCAGCAGGGCTTCGCCAAGCACTACGAAAGACGAGGAGGTGGAGAGGTAGGGCTGCGCCAAGAGGGAGAGAGATCCGTGTTCCTGGCAGCCCCAAAACCGCCACTATATATAGGAGGAGGGGAGGGGGGTGCGCCCCCTCTAGGGTTCCCACCCTAGGGGGGCGGCAGCCCTAGATGGGATGGAGGGGGGCGGCCAAGAGGGGGAGAGAGGGGGGGCGCGCCCTAGGGTGGGCCTTAGGCCCATCTGCGCCTAGGGTTTCCCCCTTCTCCCCTTTGCTGCGCCTTGGGCCTTGGTGGGAGGCGCACCAGCCCACTCAGGGGCTGGTCCCTTCCCACTCTTGGCCCATGCAAGCCTCCGGGGCTGGTGGCCCCACCCGGTGGACCCCCGGAACCCTTCCGGTGGTCCCGGTACATTACCGGTGACGCCCGAAACACTTCCAGTGACCAAAACCTCACTTCCTATATATTATTCTTTACCTCCGAACCATTCCGGAACTCCTCGTGACGTCCGGGATCTCATCCGGGACTCCGAACAACATTCGGTAACCACGTACAAACTTTCCCTATAACCCTAGCATCGTCGAACCTTAAGTGTGTAGACCCTACGGGTTCGGGAACCATGCAGACATGACCGAGACATCTCTCCGGCCAATAACCAACAGCGGGATCTGGATACCCATGTTGGCTCCCACATGTTCCACGATGATCTTATCGGATGAACCACGATGTCGAGGATTCAATCAATCCCGTACGCAATTCCCTTTGTCCATCGGTATGTTACTTGCCCGAGATTCGATCGTCGGTATCCTTATACCTTGTTCAATCTCGTTACCGACAAGTCTCTTTACTCGTTCCGTAATGCATGATCCCGTGGCTAACTCCTTAGCCACATTGAGCTCATTACGATGATGCATTACCGAGTGGGCCCAGAGATACCTTTCCGTCATACGGAGTGACAAATCCCAGTCTCGATTCGTGCCAACTCAACAGACACTTTCGGAGATACCTGTAGTGCACCTTTATAGTCACCCAGTTACGTTGTGATGTTTGATACACCCAAAGCATTCCTACGGTATCCGGGAGTTGCACAATCTCATGGTCCAAGGAAATGATACTTGACATTAGAAAAGCTCTAGCAAACGAACTACACGATCTTGTGCCATGCTTAGGATTGGGTCTTGTCCATCACATCATTCTCCTAATGATGTGATCCCGTTATCAACGACATCCAATGTCCATGGTCAGGAAACCACAACCATCTATTGATCAACGAGCTAGTCAACTAGAGGCTCACTAGGGACATGTTGTGGTCTATGTATTCACACATGTATTACGGTTTCCGGTTAATACAATTATAGCATGAACAATAGACAATTATCATGAACAAGGAAATAACCATTTTATTATTGCCTCTAGGTCATATTTCCAACATTTGGCTCATTGTATCGCTTCCTTAATTATCTTTTCTTTTTCTCGGTTTGGTAGACATGTCCTTCACATAGAAAACCTGCGCCACATCATTGGCTAGGACGAATGGTTCGTCTGTGTACCCAAGATTGTTCAGATCCACTGTTGTCATTCCGTACTATGGGTCTACCTGTACCCCGCCTCCTGACAGATTGACCCATTTGCACCGAAACAAAGGGTCCTTAAAATCATGTCCATAGTCAAGTTCCCATATGTCCACTATGTAACCATAATATGTGTCCTTTCCCCTCTTGGTTGTTGCATCAAAGCGGATAACACTGTTTTGGTTGGTGCTCTTTTGATCTTGGGCGATCGTGTAAAATGTATTCCTATTTATCTCGTACCCATTGTAAGTCAATACAGTCAAAGATGGTGTCCTGGCCAACGAGTACAGCTCATCTCCAACAGTGGTGTTACCCATGAGATGTGTTTGCAACCAACTGCCGAAAGTCCTGTTGTGGTCACATGTAATCCAGTCGTCACACTGCTCCGGGTGTTTGGAGCGCAGAATATTCTTGTGTTCATTGACATACGGGTCACCAAGGTAGAATTCTGTAGAACTGTGTAGTGTGATTGAGCACAAGAATGCCCGTCCCTCCATATTATTGAGTCCGCTCCTAGCGTGCCTTTTCCAGTCAGTCTCCCCTCATACCGCGATTGAGGGAGACCAATCGTCTTAAGGTCAGGAATGAAGTCAACATGAAATCCAATGACCTCCTCTGTTTGATGGCCCGTGGAGATGCTTCCTTCTGGCCTAGCACGGTTACGAACATATTTCTTTTAGACTCCCATGAACCTCTCAAAGGGGAACATATTGTGTAGAAATACAGGGCCCAGAATGGCAATCTCGTCGACTAGATGTACTAGGACGTGCGGCATGATATTGAAGAAGGATGGTGGGAACACCAGCTCGAAACTAACAAGACATTGCACCAAATCATTCTTTAACCTTGGTAGGATTTCTAGATCAATTACCTTCTGAGAGATTGCATTGAGGAATGCACATAGCTTCACAATGGCTAATCGAACATTTTTCGGTAGAAGCCCCCTCAGTGCAACCGAAAGCAATTGTGTCATAATCATGTGGCAGTCATGAGACTTTAGGTTCTGGAACTTATTCTCTGGAATATTTATTATTACCTTTATATTGGACGAGAAGCCAGACGGGACCTTCATACAGAGTAGGCATTCAAAGAAGATTTCTTTCTCTTCTTTGGTAAGAGCATAGCTGGCAGGACCTTGATACTGCTTTGGATGCATGCCATCTTTTTCATGCACACGTTGCTGGTCCTCCCGTGCCTCTGGTGTATCTTTGTCTTCCCTTACACGCCCAAGAAGCCTAGCAGTTACACGCCCAAGAAGCCTAGCAGTTTCTTCGTCACATGCATCACGTCGATTGCAGAGCAGACCTCTAGGTCTTTCCAATAGGGTAGGTCCCAAAATATAGATTTCTTCTTCCACATGGGTGCGTGATACGTCTCCAACGTATCTATAATTTTTTATTGTTCCATGCTATTATATTATCTGTTTTGGATGTTTTATATGCATTAATATGCTATTTTATATTATTTTTGGGACTAACCTATTAACCTAGAGCCCAGTGCTAGTTTCTGTTTTTTCCTTGTTTTTTAGCTTCGTGGAAAAGGAATACCAAACCGAATAAAATCTTCGCGATGATTTTTCTTGGACCAGAAGACACCCAGGAGACTTGGAGATGAAGTCGGAGGAGCCACGAGGCGGCCACAAGGGTGGAGGGCGCGCCCAGGGGGTAGGGCACGCCCCTGCCTTGTGAGCCCCCCGTGACCCTCCTGACCTAATTCTTTCGCCTATATATTCACATATGTTCCCAAACCACCAGAAGCATCCACAAAAACACTTTTCCACCGCCGCAACCTTCTGTACCCGTGCGATCCCATCTAGGGACCGTTTCCGGCACCCTGCCGGAGGGGGATTCGATCACGGAGGGCTTCTACATCAACCCTATTGCCCTTCCGATGAAGCGTGAGTAGTTTACCTCAGACCTACGGGTCCATAGCTAGTAGCTAGATGGCTTCTTCTCTCTCTTTGATTCTCAATACCATGTTCTCCTCGATGTTCTTGGAGATCTATTTGATGTAATACTTTTTTGCGGTGTGTTTGCTGAGATCTGATGAATCGTGGATTTATGATTAGATTATCTATGAATATTATTTGAATCTTCTCTGAATTCTTTTATGCATGATTTGATATCTTTGTAATTCTCTTCGAACTATCGGTTTGGTTTGGCCAACTAGATTGGTTTTTCTTGCAATGGGAGAAATGCTTAGCTTTGGGTTCAATCTGTTGGGAACCGTAGCATGCAATTTCAAAAAAAATCCTACGCTCACGCAAGATCTATCTAGGAGATGCATAGCAACGAGAGGGGGAGAGTGTGTCTACGTACCCTTGTAGACCGAAAGCAGAAGCGTTTGACAACGCGGTTGATGTAGTCAAACTTCTTCTCGTTCCGACCGATCAAGCACCGAACGTACGGCACCTCCGAGTTCTGCACACGTTCAGCTCAATGACGTCCTCCGAACTCTTGATCCAGCAAAGTGTGGAGGAAGTAGATGAGTTCTGTCAGCACAACGGCATGGTGACGGAGATGGTGAAGTGATCCACTCAGGGCTTCGCCTAAGCACCACGAGAATATGACCGAGGGTGTAATCTGTGGAGGGGGGCGCCGCACACGACTAACAGTTGATGTTGTGTGTTCTAGGCGCCCCCTTCCCGACATATATATAGGTGGGAGGGGAGGAGAGGTAGCCATGGGGCGCCCCAAGTAGGATCCGAATCCCTGCCCTTCCTTCTCTCTTCCACTCTTTCCTTTATCCTCTGGTGTGGCCCATATGGGGGGTGCAGCAGCTCCTGGTGGCTGTTGTGTTTCCCCTCTTGGCCCATAAGGCTCATATCTTTTGCCGGGGGTGCCCGGAACCCCTTCCGGTGACCCGATATGTACCTGGTACCCTCCAGAACACTTCCGGTGTCCGAATACCATCGTCCTATATATCAATCTTTACCTCTCGACCATTTCGAGACTCCTCGTCATGTCAGTGATCTCATCCGGGACTCCGAACAACATTTGGTCACCAAATCACATAACTCATATAATACTAAATCGTCATCGAATGTTAAGCGTGCGGACCCTACGGGTTCGAGAACTATGTAGACATGACCGAGACACTTCTCCGGTCAATAACCAATAGCGGAACCTAGATGCTCATATTGGCTCCCACATATTCTACGAAGATCTTTATCGGTCGAACTGTGATGACAACATACGTTATTCCCTTTGTCCATCGGTATGTTACTTGCGTGAGATTCGATCGTCGGTATCTTTATACCTAGTTCAATCTCGTTACCGGCAAGTCTCTTTACTCGTTCCGTAATACATCATCCTATAACTAACTCATTAGTCACTTTGCTTGCAAGGCTTCGTATGATGTGCATTACCGAGAGGGCCCAGAGATATCTCTCCGATACTCGGAGTGACAAATCCTAATCTCGATCTATGCCAACCCAACAGACACCTTCGGAGATACCTGTAGAGCATCTTTATAATCACCCAGTTATGTTGTGATGTTTGATAGCACACATGGCATTCCTCCGGTATCCGAGAGTTGCATAATCTCATAGTCGAAGGAATAAGTATTTGACATGAAGAAAGCAATAGCAATAAAACTGAACGATCAATATGCTAAGCTAACGGATGGGTCTTGTCCATCACATCATTCTCCTAATGACGTGATCCTGTTATCAAATGATAACTCATGTCCATGGTTAGGAAACCTTAACCATCTTTGATCAACGAGCTAGTCAAGTAGAGGCTCACTAGGGACACAGTGTTTGTCTATGTATTCACACATGTATTTAGGTTTCTGATTAATACAATTCTAGCATGAACAATAAACATTTATCATGAATAAGGAAATATAAAATAACAACTTTATTATTGCCTCTAGGGCATATTTCCTTCAGTCTCCCATTTGCACTAGAGTCAATAATCTAGATTACATTGTAATGATTCTAACACCCATGGAGTCTTGGTGCTGATCATGTTTTGCTCGTGGAAGAGGCTTAGTCAACGGGTCTGCTACATTCAGATCTGTATGTATTTTGCAAATCTCTATGTCTCCCTCCTTGACATGATCACGGATGGAGTTGAAGCGTCTCTTGATGTGTTTGGTTCTTTTGTGAAATCTAGATTCCTTCGCTAAGGCAATTGCTCCAGTATTGTCACAAAAGATTTTCATTGGACCCGATGCACTAGGTATTACACCTAGATCGGATATGAACTCCTTCATCCAGACTCCTTCATTTGCTGCTTCCGAAGCAGCTATGTACTCCGCTTCACACGTAGATCCTGCCACGACGCTCTGCTTCGAACTGCACCAACTGACAGCTCCACCATTCAATATAAATACGTATCCGGTTTGTGACTTAGAGTCATCCAGATCAGTGTCAAAACTAGCATCGACGTAACCATTTACGACGAGCTCTTTGTCACCTCCATAAACGAGAAACATATCCTTAGTCCGTTTCAGGTACTTCAGGATGTTCTTGACCGCTGTCCAGTGATCCACTCCTGGATTACTTTGGTACCTCCCTGCCAAACTTATGGCAAGGCACACATCAGGTCTGGTACACAGCATAGCATACATGATAGAACCTATGGCTGAAGCATAGGGAATGACTTTCATTTTCTCTCTATCTTGTACAGTGGTCGGGCATTGAGTCTTACTCAACTTCACACCTTGTAACACAGGTAAGAACCCTTTCTTTGACTGATCCATTTTGAACTTCTTCAAAACTTTATTAAGGTATGTGCTTTGTGAAAGTCCTATTAAGCGTCTCGATCTATCCCTATAGATCTTGATGCCCAATATATAAGCAGCTTCACAGAGGTCTTTCATTGAAAAACTCTTATTCAAGTATCCTTTTATGCTATCCAGAAATTCTACATCATTTCCAATCAACAATATGTCATCCACATATAATATTAGAAATGCTACAGACCTCCCACTCACTTTCTTGTAAATACAGGCTTCTCTGAAAGTCTGTATAAAAACAGATGCTTTGATCACCTCATCAAAGCATATATTCCAACTCCGAGATGCTTGCACCAGTCCATAGATGGATCGCTGGAGCTTGCACACTTTGTTAGCACCTTTAGGATCGAAAAAACCTTCTGGTTGCATCATATACAACTCTTCTTTAAGAAATCCATTAAGGAATGCAGTTTTGACGTCCATTTGCCAGATTTCATAATCATAAAATGCGGCAATTGCTAACATGATTCGGACGGACATAAGCATCGCTACGGGTGAGAAAGTCTCATCATAATCAACTCCTTGAACTTGTCGAAAACCTTTTGCGACAAGTCGAGCTTTGTAGATAGTAACATTACAATCGGCGTCAGTCTTCTTGAAGATCCATTTATTCTCTATGGCTCGCCGATCATCGGGCAAGTCCACCAAAGTCTACAGTTTGTTCTCATACATGGATCCTATCTCAGATTTCATGGCCTCAAGCCATCTGTCAGAATCTGGGCTCATCATAGCTTCTTCATAGTTCGTAGGTTCGCCTTGGTCTAGTAACATGACTTCCAGTACAAGATTCCCGTACCACTCTGGTGCGGATCGTGTTCTGGTTGACCTATGAAGTTCTGTAGTAACTTGATCTGAAGTTTCATGATCATCATCATTAGCTTCCTCTCTAGTTGGTGTAGGCATCACGGGAACGATTTTCTGTGATGAGCTACTTTCCAATTCGAGAGAAGGTACAATTACCTCATCAAGTTCTACTTTCCTCCCACTCACTTCTTTCGAGAGAAACTCCTTCTCTAGAAAGGTTCCATTCTTGGCAACAAAGATCTTGCCTTCAGATCTGTGCTAGAAGGTGTACCCAATTGTTTCCTTAGGGTATCCTATGAAGATGCACTTCTCCGATTTGGATTCGAGCTTATCAGGCTGAAGCCTTTTGACATAAGTGTCGCAACCCCAAACTTTAAGAAACGACAGCTTAGGTTTCTTGCCAAACCATAGTTCATACGGTGTCGTCTCAACGGATTTAGACGGTGCCCTATTTAACATGAATGCAGTTGTCTCTAATTCATAACCCCAAAACGATAGTGGTAAATCGGTAAGAGACAGCATAGATCGCACCATATCTAATAAAGTACGGTTACGATGTTCGGACACACCATTACACTGTGGTGTTCTAGGTGGCGTGAGTTGTGAAACTATTCCACATTGTTTTAAATGAAGGCCAAACTCGTAACTCAAATATTCGCCTCCGCGGTCAGATTGTAGAAACTTTATTTTCTTGTTACGATGATTCTCCACTTCACTCTGAAATTCTTTGAACTTTTCAAATGTTTCAGACTTGTGTTTCATCAAGTAGATATACCCATATCTGCTCAAATCATCTGTGAAGGTCAGAAAATAACGATACCCACCGCGTGCCTCAACACTCATCGGACCGCATACATCGGTATGTATTATTTCCAATAAGTCATTAGCTCGCTCCATTGTTTCGGAGAACGGAGTTTTAGTCATCTTGCCCATGAGGCATGGTTCGCAAGTATCAAATGATTCATAATCAAGTGATTCCAAAAGCCCATCTGCATGGAGTTTCTTCATGCACTTTACACCAATATGACCTAAACGGCAGTGCAACAAATATGTTGCACTATCATTGTCAACTTTGCATCTTTTGGCATCAATATTATGAATATCTGTATCACCACGATCGAGATTCAACAAAAATAGACCACTCTTCAAGGGTGCATGACCATAAAAGATATTACTCATATAAATAGAACTACCAATATTCTCTGATTTAAATGAATAACCGTCCCGCACTAAACAAGATCCAGATATAATGTTCATGGTCAACGCTGGCACCAAATAAATTATTCAGGTATAAAACTAATCCCGAAGGTAGATGTAGAGGTAGTGTGCCGATGGCGATCACATCGACCTTGGAACCATTCCCGACGCGCATTGTCACCTCGTCCTTAGCCAATCTTCGTTTAATCCGTAACTCCTGTTTCGAGTTACAAATATGAGCAACCGAACCAGTATCAAATACCCTGGTGCTACTACAAGCATTAATAAGGTACACATCAATAACATGTATATCAAATATACCTTTGTTCACTTTGCCATCCTTCTTATCCGCCAAATACTTGGGGCAGTTCCGCTTCCAGTGACCAGTCCCTTTGCAGTAGAAGCACTCAGTTTGAGGCTTGGGTCCAGCTTTGGGCTTCTTCCCGGGAGTGGCAACTTGCTTGCCATTCTTCTTGAAGTTCCCCTTCTTTCCCTTGCCCTTTTTCTTGAAACTAGTGGTCTTGTTAACCATCAACTCTTGATGCTCCTTCTTGATTTCTACCTCCGCAGCTTTGAGCATTGCGAAGAGCTCGGGAATTGTCTTCTCCATCCCTTGCATATTATAGTTCATCACGAAGCCTTTGTAGCTTGGTGGCAGTGATTTAAGAACTTTGTCAATAACACTATCATCTGGAAGATTAACTCCCAGCTGAGTCAAGTGATTATGATATCCAGACATTCTGAGTATGTGTTCACTGATAGAACTGTTCTCCTCCATCTTGCAGCTATAGAACTTGTTGGAGACTTCATATCTCTCAACTCGGGCATTTGCTTGAAATATTAACTTCAACTCTTGGAACATCTCATATGCTCCATGACGTTCAAAACGTATTTGAAGTCCCGATTCTAAGCCGTAAAGCATTGCACACTGAACTATCGAGTAGTCATCAGATCGAGTTTGCCAGATGTTCATAACATCAGCATCTCCTCCTGCAGCAGGCCTTTCACCTAGCGGTGCATCAAGGACATAATTCTTCTGTGCAGCAATGAGGATATTCCTCAAGTTACGGACCCAGTCCGTGTAGTTGCTACCATCATCTTTCAACTTAGCTTTCTCTAGGAACGCATTAAAATTCAAGGGAACAGTAGCACGGGCCTTTGATCTACAACATAGATATGCAAAAACTATCAGGACTAAGTTCATGATAAATTAAGTTCAATTAATCAAATTACTTAAGAACTCCCACTTAGATAGACATCCCTCAAGTCATCTAAATGATACGTGATCCAAATCAACTAAACCATGTCCGATCATCACGTGAGATGGAGTAGTCATCAATGATGAACATCTCTATGTTGATCATATCTACTATATGATTCACGTTCGACCTTTCGGTCTCCAGTGTTCCGAGGCCATGTCTGTACATGCCAGGCTCGTCAAGTTTAACCCGAGTATTCCGCATGTGCAAAACTGTCTTGCACCCGTTGTATTTGAACGTAGTCTATCACACCTGATCATCACGTGGTGTCTCAACACGACGAACTGTCGCAATGGTGCATACTCAGGGAGAACACTTAGACCTTGAAATTTAGATAAGGGATCATCTTATAATGCTACCGTCGTACTAAGCAAAATAAGATGCATAAAAGATAAACATCACATGCAATCAAAATATGTGACATGATATGGCCATCATCATCTAGTGCTTTTGATCTCCATCTCCAAAGCATCATCATGATCTCCATCGTCACCGGCTTGACACCTTGATCTCCATCGTTGCATCGTGGTCGTCTCGCCAACTATTGCTTCTACAACTATCGCTAACGCATAGTGATAAATTAAAGCAATTACATGGCATTTGCATTTCATACAATAAAGCGACAACCATAAGGATCCTGCCAGTTGCCGATAACTTTTACAAAACATGATCATCTCATACAACAAAGTATATCACATCATGTCATGACCATATCACATCACAACATGCCCTGCAAAAACAAGTTAAACGTCCTCTACTTTGTTGTTGCAAGTTTTACGTGGCTGCTACAGGCTTCTAGCAAGAACCGTTCTTACCTACGCATCAAAACCACAACGGTGATTTATCAAGTTTGCTGTTTTAACCTTCAACAAGGCCCGGCCGTAGTCAAATTCGATTCAACTAAAGTAGGAGAAACAGACACCCGCCAGCCACCTTTATGAAAAACTAGTTGCATGTCTGTCGGTGGAACCGGTCTCATGAACGTGGTCATGTAAGGTTGGTCCGGGCCGCCTCATCCAACAATACCGCCGAATCAAAATAAGACATTGGTGGTAAGCAGTATGACGATCATCACCCAAAACTCTTTGTGTTCTACTCATGCATATCATCTACGCATAGACCTGGCTCTGATACCATTGTTGGGAAATGTAGCATGCAATTTCAAAAAAAATCCTACGCTCACGCAAGATCTATCTAGGAGATGCATAGCAACGAGAGGGGGAGAGTGTTTCTACGTACCCTTGTAGACCAAAAGCGGAAGCATTTGACAACGCGGTTGATGTAGTCAAACTTCTTCTCGTTCCGACCGATCAAGCACCGAACGTACGACACCTCCGAGTTCTGCACACGTTCAGCTTGATGACGTCCCTCGAACTCTTGATCCAGCAAAGTGTCGAGGAAGTAGATGAGTTCCATCAGCACAACGGCGTGGTGACGGTGATGGTGAAGTGATCTGCGCAGGGCTTCGCCTAAGCACCGCAAGAATATGACCGAGGGTGTAATCTGTGGAGGGGGGCGCCGCACACGGCTAACAGTTGATGTTGTGTGTTCTAGGCGCCCCCTTCCGCACATATATATAGGTGGGAGGGGAGGAGAGGCAGCCATGGGGCGCCCCAAGTAGGATCCGAATCCTACTTGGGGTTTCCCAAGTGGTGCGCCCCTCCCTTCCTTATTTACCGGAGGGGGAAGGAAAGAGGAGGGAGGAGGCAAGGAAGGGGGAGGCCGAATCCCTCCCCTTACTTCTCTCTTCCCGTCTTTCCTTTCTCCTCTGGTGTAGCCCATATGGGGGGCGCAGCAGCTCCTGGTGGCTGCTGTGTTTCCCCTCTTGGCCCATAAGGCCCATATCTTTTGTCGGGGGTGCCCGGAACCCCTTCCGGTGACCCGATATGTACCCGGAACACTTCCGGTGTCCGAATACCATCATCCAATATATCAATCTTTACCTCTCAACCATTTCAAGACTCCTCGTCATGTCCGTGATCTCATCCGGGACTCCGAACAACATTCGGTCACCAAATCACATAACTCATATAATACTAAATCGTCATTGAACGTTAAGCGTGCGGACCCTACGGGTTCGAGAACTATGTAGACATGACCGAGACACTTCTCCGTTCAATAACCAATAGCAGAACCTGGATGCTCATATTGGCTCCCACAAATTCTACGAAGATCTTTATCGATCGAACTGTTATGACAACATACATTATTCCCTTTGTCCATCGGTATGTTACTTGCCTGAGATTCGATTGTCGGTATCTTTATACCTAGTTCAATCTCATTACCATCAAGTCTCTTTACTCATTCCGTAATACATCATCCTGTAACTAAACCATTAGTCACTTTGCTTGCAAGGCTTCTTATGATGTGCATTACTGAGAGCGCCCAGAGATACCTCTCCGATACTCGGAGTGACAAATCCTAATCTCGATCTATGCCAACCCAACAGACACCTTCGAAGATACCTATAGAGCATCTTTTTAATCACCCAGTTACGTTGTGACATTTGATAGCACACAAGGCATTCCTCCAGTATCCAGGAGTTGCATAATCTCATAGTCGAAGGAATATGTATTTGACATGAAGAAAGCAATAGCAATAAAACTGAATGATCATAATGCTAAGCTAACGGATGGGTCTTGTCCATCACATCATTCTCCTAATGATGTGATCCCGTTATCAAATGACAACTCATGTCCATAGTTAGGAAACCTTAACCATCTTTGATCAACGAGCTAGTCAAGTAGAGGCTCACTAGGGACACAGTGTTTGTCTATGTATTCACACATGTATTTAGGTTTCCGATTAATACAATTCTAGCATGAATAATAAACATTTATCATGAATAAGGAAATATAAAATAACAACTTTACTATTGCCTCTAGGGCATATTTCCTTCACAATCTTGCGGTGTCCTTTCCCAGTGACAGTAGGGGTAGCAAGGCACGTATTGTATTGTTGCCATCGAGGATAAAAAGATGGGGTTTACATCATATTGTTTGAGTTTATTCCTCTACATCATGTCATCTTACTTAATGTGTTACTCTGTTCTTCATGAACTTAATACTCTAGATGCAGGCAGGAGTCGGTCGATGTGTGGAGTAATAGTAGTAGATGCAGAATCGTTTCGGTCTACTTGACACGGACGTGATGCCTATATTCATGATCATTGCCTTAGATATCGTCATAACTTTGCGCTTTTCTATCAATTGCTCGGCAGTAATTTGTTCACCCACCGTATTATTTGCTATCTTGAGAGAAGCCTCTAGTGAAACCTATGGCCCCCGGGTCTATTTTCCATCATATAAGTTTTCGATCTACTATTTTGCAATCTTTTACTTTCCTATCTATAAACCAAAAATACCAAAAATATTTACTTTATCTTTTATTTAGTTTCATCTATATCTATCAGATCTCACTTTTCCAAGTAACCATGAAGGGATTGACAACCCCTTTATCACGTTGGGTGCAAGTTGTTTGATTGTTTGTGAAGGTATTCGGTGATTTGTGCGTTGTCTCCTACTGGATTGATACCTTGGTTCTCAAACTAAGGTAAATACTTATCTCTACTTTGCTGCATCACCCTTTCCTCTTCAAGGGAAAAACCAACATAAGCTCAAGAAGTAGCAGGAAGAATTTCTGGCACCGTTGCCGGGGAGATCTACGCCAAGTCAAGACATACCAAGTACGCATCATAAACTCTCATCTCTTGCATTACATTATTTGCCATTTGCCTCTCGTTTTACTCTCCCCCACTTCTAAAACGATTTACAAAAATATTTGCCTTTTTATTCGCCCTTCTTTTCGTTCGATCTTTTGTTTGCTTGTGTTACCATGTGCCTTCTTTTTGCTTGCATCTTCGCTTGCTAAAAGTTTATGGATCCTCATCCACTTGCTAATCTTTTTAAGAGATCCAATTATGATGAACCAGTTGCTAGTGAGTTTTGTGCACTAGATTATCTTTATGAAGTTTTGCTTGAAATTCGTGAATCTAAAAATTGTGATGAAGTGTTAAAAGAAGAAATACATGAAGTGATTCACGACAGCTCCTTGGATGAAAAGAATGATTGCAATGGTTGTACTATAAATTCTATTAATGTTAGTTGTGCTAATGATATGAAAAACCCTAAGCTTGGGGAGGCTAGTTTTGCTAGGTCCACTACTTGTTGCAATGATCATGATTGCGGTGATTTTTCTTATGATCTTGAAAATTTATATAAGCCCCATGATGAATATGAGATTGATAATAATGTTTGCAATAATACTGAAAGTGGGTTTGGAAGAGTGTCAACTTTAGATCCCACATATTTGGAGAATGTTCAATCTTATGAATTTTTTTATAAAAGTGGGTTTGGAGAGGTCATGACTTTAGTTAATGTTAATCCCACTATTTTGGAAGAGTGTCAACTACACATGCATGTGGATCGTGTTGAGAATATGTTATGTGATAGCTATTTTGTTGAATTTTCTTATGATCCTACATGTAATTATTATGAGAGAGGAAAATATGGTTGTAAAAATTTTCATGTTACTAAATTACCTCTCTTCATGTTGAGATTGCTATCGTCTCTTTCTTCTTCCTTGCATATGCTAGTTTTGGCTTGCCTTGATAATTTGTTTGCTTATAAAATGCCTATGCATAGGAAGTATGTTAGACTTATATGTGTTTTGTCACGTGTTTTATGATGCTCTCTTTGTGCTTCAATTCATCTCTTTTATGTGAGTATCATTGAAATTATCAATGCCTAGCTAAAAGGCTTTAAAGAAAAGCGCTTGTTGGGAGACAACCCAATATTTTTTCTTGCTGTTTTTCAAAAAAAAATTCATCTAGCCTCTGGTTAGATGTGTTTTGGTGTTTTAATTAGTGTTTGTGCCAAGTAAGACCTATAGGATGGCTTACGGTGATAGTTGATTTGATCTTGCTTAAAAACAGAAACATTTGCGTCCAGTCACAGAATTTTAATAACTCACTGGAACGTTTAAAAACTCTTAATTTTTTACATTATATTTATATACAAATTTCCTATGATTTCCTAATTGTTCAGAATTTTTGGAGTTACAGAAGTATTAGAAAAATTAAGATCTACGCAGACTGTTCTGTTTTTGACAGATTCTGTTTTCTATGTGTTGTTTGCTTATTTTGATGAATCTATGGGTAGTATCGGGGGGTATGAACCATGGAGAAGTTGGAATACAGTAGATATTACACCAATATAAATAAAGAATGAGTTCACAACAGTACCAAAAGTGGTGATTTATTTTCTTATACTAACGGAGCTTATGAGATTTTCTGTTGAGTTTTGTGTTGTGAAGTTTTCAAGTTTTGGGTAAGGATTTGATGGACTATGGAATAAGGAGTGGCAAGAGACTAAGCTTGGGGATGCCCAAGGCACCCCAAGGTAATATTCAAGGACAACCAAGAGCCTAAGCTTGGGGATGCCCCGGAAGGCATCCCCTCTTTCGTCTTCGTCTATCGGTAACTTTACTTGAGGCTATATTTTTATTCACCACATGATATGTGTTTTGCTTGGAGCGTCTTGTATGATTTGAGTCTTTTCTTTTTAGTTTGCCACAATCATCCTTTCTGTACACACCTTTTGAGAGGGACACGCATGAATCGTGATTTATTAGAATACTCTATGTGCTTCACTTATATCTTTTGAGCTAGGCAATTTTGCTCTAGTGCTTCACTTATATCTTTTTAGAGCACGGCGGTGGTTTTATTTTATAGAAATTGATGAACTCTCTTGCTTCACTTATATAATTTTCAGAGTCTTTAAACAGCATGGTAATTTGCTTTGGTTATAAATTTAGTCCTAATATGATAGGCATCCAAGAGGGATATAATAAAAACTTTCATATAAAGTGCATTGAATACTATGAGAAGTTTGATTCCTTATAATTGTTTTGAGATATAGAGATGGTAATATTAGAGTCATGCTAGTGAGTAATTGTGAATTTGAGAAATACTTGTGTTAAATTTTGTGATTCTCGTAGCATGCACGTATGGTGAACCGTTATGTGATGAAGTCGGAGCATGATTTATTTATTGATTGTCTTTCTTATGAGTGGCGGTCGGGAACGAGCAATGGTCTTTTCCTACCAATCTATCCCCCTAGGAGCAAGCGCGTAGTACTTCGTTTCGATAACTAATAGATTTTTGCAATAAGTATGTGAGTTCTTTATGACTAATGCCGAGTCCATGGATTATACGCACTCTCACCCTTCCACCATTGCTAGCCTCTCTAGTGCCGCGCAACTTTCGCCGGTACCATACACCCACCATATACCTTCCTCAAAACAGCCACCATACCTACCTATTATGGCATTTTCATAGCCATTGCGAGATATATTGCCATGCAACTTTTCACCGTTCCATTTATTATGACACGCTTCATCATTGTCATATTGCTTTGCATGATCATGTAGTTGACATCGTATTTGTGGCAAAGCCACCGTTCATAATTCTTTCATACATGTCACTCTTGATTCATTGCACATACCGGTACACTGCCGGAGTCATTCATATAGAGTCATATTTTGTCCTAAGTATCGAGTTGAAATTTTTGAGTTGTAAGTAAATAAAAGTGTGATGATCTTCATCATTAGAGCACTGTCCCATGTGAAGAAAGGATGATGGAGACTATGATTCCCCCACAAGTCGGGATGAGACTCCGGACGAAAAATAAAATAAAAAAAGAGGCCAAAAAAATGAGAAGGCCCAAATAAAAAAATGAGAGAAAAGAGAGAAGGGACAATGTTACTATCCTTTTACCACACTTGTGCTTCAAAGTAGCACCATGATCTTCATGATAGAGTCTCCTATGTTGTCACTTTCATATACTAGTGGGAATTTTTCATTATAGAACTTAGCTTGTATATTCCAATGATGGGCTTCCTCAAATTTCCCTAGGTCTTCGTGAGCAAGCGAGTTGGATGCACACCCACTTAGTTTTCTTTTGAGCTTTCATAAACTTATAGCTCTAGTGCATCCGTTGCATTGCAATCCCTACTCACTCACATTGATATCTATTGATGGGCATCTCCATAGCCCGTTGATATGCCTAGTTGATGTGAGACTATCTCCCTCTTTTTGTCTTCTCCACAACCACCTTCTATTCCTCCTATAGTGCTATGTCCATGGCTCACGCTCATGTATTGCGTGAAAGTTGAAAAAGTTTGAGAACATCAAAAGTATGAAACAATTGCTTGGCTTGTCATCGGGGTTGTGCATGATTTGAATATTTTATGTGATGAAGATGGAGCATAGCCAGACTATATGATTTTGTAGGGATAAGCTTTCTTTGGCCATGTTATTTTGAGAAGACATAATTGCCTTGTTAGTATGCTTGAAGTATTATTGTTTTTATGTCAATATTAAACTTTTGTTTTGAATCTTACGGATCTGAACATTCATGCCACAATAAAGAAAATTACATGGATAAATATGTTAGGTAGCATTCCACATCAAAAATTCTGTTTTTATCATTTACCTACTCGAGGACGAGCAGGAATTAAGCTTGGGGATGCTTGATACGTCTCCAACGTATGTATAATTTTTGATTGTTCCATGCTATTATATTATTTGTTTTGGATGTTTTATATGCATTATTATGCTATTTTATATTTTTTTTTGGGACTAACCTATTAACCTAGATCCCAGTGCCAGTTTTTGTTTTTTCCTTATTTTTTAGCTTCGTGGAAAAGGAATACCAAACGGAGTCCAAACGGAATAAAATCTTCGCGATGATTTTTCTTGGACCAGAAGACACCCAGGAGACTTGGAGATGAAGTCGAAGGAGCCACGAGGCGGCCACAAGGGTGGACGGCGCGCCCAGGGGGTAGGGCGCGCCCCCTGCCTTGTGGGCCCCCCGTGAGCCTCCTGACCTAATTCTTTCGCCTATATATTCACATATGTTCCCAAACCACCAGAAGCATCCACGAAAACACTTTTCCACCACCGCAACCTTCTGTACCCATGAGATCCCATCTAGGGACCTTTTCCGGCACCCTGCCGGAGGGGGATTCGATCCCGGAGGGCTTCTACATCAACCTTATTGCCCTTCCGATGAAGCGTGAGTAGTTTACCTTAGACCTACGGGTCCATAGCTAGTAGCTAGATGGCTTCTTCTCTCTCTTTGATTCTCAATACCATGTTCTCCATGATGTTCTTGGAGATCTATTCGATGTAATACTTTTTTGCGGTGTGTTTGCCGAGATCCGATGAATTGTTGATTTATGATCAGATTATCTATGAATATTATTTGAATCTTCTCTGAATTCTTTTATGCATGATATGATATCTTTGTAATTCTCTTCGACATATCGGTTTGGTTTGGCCAACTAGATTGGTTTTTCTTGCAATGGGAGAAGTGCTTAGCTTTGGGTTCAATCTTGCGGTGTCCTTTCCCAGTGACAGTAGGGGCAGCAAGGCACGTATTGTATTGTTGCCATCGAGGATAAAAAGATGGGGTTTACATCATATTGCTTGAGTTTATTCCTCTACATCATGTCATCTTACTTAATGCGTTACTCTGTTCTTCATGAACTTAATACTCTAGATGCAGGCAGGAGTCGGTCGATGTGTGTAGTAATAGTAGTAGATGCAGAATCGTTTCGGTCTACTTGACACGAACGTGATGCCTATATTCATGATCATTGCCTTAGATATCGTCATAACTTTGCGCTTTTCTATCAATTGCTCGGCAGTAATTTGTTCACCCACCGTATTATTTGCTATCTTGAGAGAAGCCTCTAGTGAAACCTATGGCCCCCGGGTCTATTTTCCATCATATAAGTTTTCGATCTACTATTTTGCAATCTTTTACTTTCCTATCTATAAACCAAAAATACCAAAAATATTTACTTTATCTTTTATTTAGTTTCATCTATATCTATCAAATCTCACTTTTGCAAGTAACCGTGAAGGGATTGACAACCCCTTTATCACGTTGAGTGCAAGTTGTTTGATTGTTTGTGCAGGTATTCGGTGATTTGTGCGTTGTCTCCTACTGGATTGATACCCTGGTTCTCAAACTGAGGTAAATACTTATCTCTACTTTGCTGCATCACCCTTTCCTCTTCAAGGGAAAAACCAACGCAAGCTCAAGAAGTAGCAGTGCGCGTCCCTCAGCGTCATTCGGAACAGATAGTCCGTCAGGACCCATTCCAAAGATTACTTGTAAATCATTGACCATATCAAGTATGTGATCACCAGTACGGAGGGCGGGCTTCTTCCGGTGATCTGCCTCACCTTTGAAATGCTTGCCTTTCTTTCGACATTGATGGTTGGTCGGAAGAAATCGACGATGTCCCAGGTACACATTCTTCCTGCATTTGTCCAAATATATACTTTCGGTGTCATCTAAACAGTGCGTGCATGCGTGGTATCCCTTGTTTGTCTGTCCTGAAAGGTTACTGAGAGAAGGCCAATCATTGATGGTTACAAAGAGCAACGCATGTAGGTCAAATTCCTCCTGTTTGTGCTCATCCCACACGCGTACACCTTTTCCATTCCACAGCTGTAAAAGTTCTTCAACTAATGGCTTTAGGTACACATCAATGTCGTTGCCGGGTTGCTTAGGGCCTTGGATAAGCACTGGCATCATAATGAACTTCCGCTTCATGCACAACCAAGGAGGAAGGTTATAGATACATAGAGTCACGGGCCAGGTGCTATGATTGCTGCTCTGCTCCCCGAAAGAATTAATGCCATCTGCACTTAAACCAAACCATACGTTCCTTGTGTCACCTGCAAAGTCCCCCCACCTTCTCTCGATTTTTCTCCACTGTGACCCGTCAGCGGGTGCTCTCAACTTCCCGTCTTTCTTACTGTCTTCTTTGTGCCATCGCATCAACTTGGCATGCTCTTTGTTTCTGAACAGACATTTCAACCGTGGTATTATAGGAGCATACCACATCACCTTGGCAGAAACCCTCTTTCTAGGGCGCTCGCCCTCAACGTCACCAGGGTCATCTCGTCTGATCTTATACCGCAATGCACCGCATACCGGGCATGCGTTCAAATCCTCGTACTCACCGCGGTAGAGGATGCAGTCATTAGGGCATGCATGTATCTTCTGGACCTCCAATCCTAGAGGGCATAGAACCTTCTTTGCTTCGCACGTATTGTCGTGCAATTCGTTATCTTTTGGAAGCTTCTTCTTCATTATTTTCAGTAGCTTCCCAAATCCGTTGTCAGATACACCACTGTCTACCTTCCATTGCAGCAATTCCAGTGTGGTACTGAGCTTTGTGTTGTCATCTTCACAATTTGGGTACAACCCTTTTTTGTGATCCTCTAACATGCGATCGAACTTCAACTTCTCCCTTTCACTTTGGCATTGTCTCTTTGCATCAACAATGACCCGGCGAAGATCATCATCGGGCACATCGTCTGGTTCCTCTTGATCTTCAGCTTCCCCCGTTGCAGTATCACTGTATTCAGGGGGATAGTTGTCATCATCCTCTTCTTCTTCGTTGTCTTCCATCGTAACCCCTCTTTCTCCGTGCTTGGTCCAAACATCATAGTGTGGCATGAAACCCTTCTCAAGCAGGTGCACGTGAAGGGTTTTCAAGTTAGAGTAATCCTTCGAATTCTCACAGACAGGACATGGACAATACATAAAACCATTCTGCTTGTTTGCCTCAGCCACTTCAAGAAATTTATGCAAGCCCTCAATGTACTCGGAGGTGCGTCGGTCACCGTACATCCATTGCCAGTTCATCTGCGTGCATTATATAATTAAGTGTATCAAAAACCATTACAGAACATCATGAATAGAGAAGTGACCAAATTAATACAAGTTCATCATCGCATTAAAACCAAAGTACAGTAGTGATCAAATGTTATTACTGGAAAAATAAATACATAAAGTTCATACATAGTTCTCATAGAACAACATATAGCTCTCTAGAGCATCTAATTAAAACATACATTGAAACTATGAAAAACATTTAAATGCAACAACAAATGTGATCATAATCGCAACTAAGGTAACAATTGATCCAACGGCATAATGATACCAAGCCTCATTATGAATGGCATATTTTCTAATCTTTCTAATCTTCAAGCGCATTGCATCCATCTTGATCTTGTGATCATCGACGACATCCGCAACATGCAACTCCAATTCCATCTTCTCCTCCTCAATTCTTTTCAATTTTTTCTTCAAGTAATTATTTTCTTTTTTAACTAAATTTAACCTCTCGACAAGAGGGTCAGTTGGAATTTCCGGTTCACATACCTCCTAGATAAAAATATCTATGTCACGTTGGTCGGCATAATTGTCATAAACACTAAATGAAACAAATCATAATAAAATATAATATACCACATCCGAATCATAGACAGGACAAGGGCCGACGGGGGGCGAATACCAAAACCATGGCACTATATAATAACAAACAATAATAAAAGTAAGAAAATCATACAAGTATCTATCTAAATCATACAAGTAAGATTTTTTTTCTTTTAAAAAGAAGATAAGAACAAGAGGCTCACCACGGTGGTGCCGGTGACGAGATCGGCGTGGGCGATCGACGGCGATGAGGACGGGGACAGGACAGGATGGACCGCCAAACCTAGACAAATCTTGGAGAAAATAGAGCTTGCAGGTCGAGCTTGGAGAGGAGAAAGCTTAAGTGTGGCTCGGGCATTTCATCGAACACCTCATGTGCATGCATAGAAGGGAGAACAGAGCAGCGCATGCACACACCTCCCACACGGCCAAAAAACAGAGGAGAGGATGGGCAGGGGCGAGGGTATATATAGGCATCTCTTTAGTCCCGGTTGGTGACTAGAACTGGGATAGAAGTCTGCTCTTTAGTCCCGGTTCCAGCCACCAACCGGGACTAAAGGGGCTGCCAGGAGCGAGGCCCTTTGGTCCCGATTCGTGTCTGGAACCGGGACCAAAGGGGTCAGACGAACCGGGCCCTATGGCCCCCGAGGCCCGGCCGGTGCCCTGGCCTCACGAACCGGGACTGATGCACCCATTGGTCTCGGTTCGTAAGAGAACCAGGATTAATGCCCTTATCTGGCCTGGACCAAAGCCCTGTTTTCGACTAGTGTCGTAGGTCTTCTTCAGTGTTTGTTGCACCATTGTAATAACTTTTTAATATTTTTTCTTATGAACCTAGTCCAGCCTAAAACAATGACTATCATACAACAAGAAAACTAGCGATTCTTTGGTTCCAAACGGGCTTCATAGAATTTTTAGAGGATTTTTTATCCTAACATTTTTTTTATCCTACATGCGCCATCTGATTTATAGAATTGGGAATTAAATTCGAGCATTCGAAAACTTGTGAAAATGGCTTTTTACTCAAAACATGTGAAAAAGAAGTAGGAGTACCAAAAAAAGAAGTAGGAGTACCAAAAAATGTGTTCGGCCGACGGTCAGGCACATACATGACGCGCATCAGGGAGTAGCAGATGAGATTGGTGATTGGAATCAATATCCAAACATCGACGGCTACCAGCCGCGCGTGGGCGGGTTTTCTGACGGACAACTAGATCGATCGAGCTGCTACTCTACCCAAACATGCCCACACCGCCGCTCTACGGCGTCGTTCCCTTCTTCAAGGCATCGTCGTGGAGAAGTTCTAGACTACTAGCTGCTACCTCTGGGGGAAACCCTAGATCGATAGATCAGAAGACGGCGGCATGATTGTGTCATTTCCCCCTTGGGGGCGTCTTTCTTGGAGGTGTACGCGGGCTCGAGAGACCAGTGGACGACGTCTTTGGTGGAGCGGTGCTTCATCATACACATTGATGGTGACAGATCTCTATGGCATGGCGCCTAGGAGATTAGGCGTCTGATGTGTGATGATGGACTCGCGCAGGAGGGTGACGCTGTCTGGCGTCGTGGTGGTGTCGACGACAGCTAGACCGGGCAATGTCGATGCAGCAGTACAGCTCTGAAGATGGATTGGTGGCAGGTGGCGGCGGCGGCCTCTGAGTGTGTGCTAGACCAGTGGGTGCCCCATAACCAGCAGGCGTCCTGGTTGGGGCCTCAGGTCTTAGATGTTAGGTTTGGCTGCGATGTCTATTTGATATTAGGCCCAGACTATCAACATTCCTTCATCAACTGGATATGGATAGGAATAGCGACAGATGTTGCCTAGACGGTGGCTTTAGTCTTACTGTTGTATTACTTTATAAGGTCTTGTGTGAATAATTAATAAAGTGGTTGCATGCATTGTCCAGATGCAGAGGCCGGGAGTCTTCCTCCTTTTCTAGAAAAAAACCATGTCCACGCCGCCGCGACGATGGACCGAGCTCCCGCCTGAACTGCTCGCCGTCGTCTCCGGCCGCCTGCACGACGCCACCGACTTTGTCCGCTTCCACGCCGTCTGCGTCTCGTGGCGGGAATTGCTGCCACCCTAGACGGCCGTACTCCGCCACCTCCTCTTCCCCTGGCTCGTCGCCCGGCCGTCCGTGTCCGGCCGCCGTGCCGGGCTCCGTTGCATCTTCTCCAAGACGAGCTACCACGCGAAGGTACACCCGAGCTTCGGCGAGCTCGGGTGGGTGGCACGAGCCGACGGCACGGCCGCACGGCATACTGGTTCTTCAGCCACGGCGGCCCTAATAATAATAAGCTGGTCGACCCTCTCACCGGAGACGCCACCCCTCTGCTGCCCTTCCTGCACGGCGATGATAAGTGGAACATCACAGACAAGTCCCATGGCGTCGTCTATGGCGACGGAACCGTCTTCCTCTACAGCTTCTACAAACCGGAGGAGGACCCTGAGCAAGGGACGGCGTACACGGCCATCCGAGCGGCTATCCTTAGTCCCGGCGACACCGCGTGGACGGTCGTCGAGAGAGGGCTCAAGACGATGGGGACACTAGTAGAAAAAGGCCCATTTGTCCCGGTTCTGGAACCGGGACTAAAGGGTCGGGACTAAATCCCAACACCTTTAGTCCCGGTTCGCTTACGAACCGGGACAGATGTGGCTCCACGTGGCCACTGCGGCGAGCCCAGGCAGGAGGGCCTTTAGTCCCGGTTGGTAACACCAACCAGGACCAAAGAGCATCCACGCGTCAGCAGCTCAGGAGCTGGGGTTTTTGTTTTTTTTTTGAAAGGGGGTGGGGTTTGGGGGTTTTGTAGGGTTAATTTAGCGGTTTCATATATTGTGTTAGCTAGCTAATAGAGAGAAGTGTCCTCTCTTATCTCCGTGCTTGGTCGACGCTATGTACTATACGTATAGAGAGGACTCGACACGCTAGCTAGTAAGCAAATGAAGGAAACCATTAAAGACACAAGATCGTCATGAACATATACAGAGAGAAGTGATCGACCTCCTCCTTCTCCGAGAGATTGGTCGAACAACAAGTTTTCGTATATCTATCCGACGCTACTAGCTACATATATACAATATAAGATCTCTTACAATCCCTAACATCTGATGTCAAGTTCCACATGGTATTCTCCGGCTGGATTGATGACGTGGTCAAGAAAGAATCCCGCCAATTCCTCTTGAATTGCTTTTATGCGATCTTGTAGTAGGAGTTCATCCTGCATCTACCAAATCTAATTTGAAGAAGGGGGTCAATACATATATATGAATGAAAATCAACACAAATGATGGTAATAAAAAAATTTGTGAATATTATTGCTTACGCACTTCATATTGTTTTTCAGAGTAGCCCCGCTTAGAGGTCGTCGCGTTGTAGATGTACTCGCAAACGTAGTATCCACAAAAATTATTCCCGCCTTCCTGCCACAACCACTTTACGAGAAATAGAGGTCAATCAAACTGATAATCAAGCATTATAAATGGTATTGATGAAACTAGCTAGAATCAATGGGAGATGCGCGGAACTAGCTAGTAGTACTTACTTTCGGGTGTGTAAATCGCAGCTCCCCCGGCAGTCCCGGAGCTTCTGCAGTGAACACTTTCCAAACCCTGCGAGACAAAGAAAATAATTACTTGATATCAGGAAATGAACAAAGTTGCCGATATGGTGCGATAATGATCGATTGAACTTACTTCTAGAGCATTTTAGTCATGGCCGCATACTCCTTGGGATCTTTTAGTCTTGAGTCTAAGACGGTTACTAGTCCCTGCTCAAGCTTAATCTCTAGGAGAATAAAGTGGAAGCTGCGCACGCATGCATAACTCATCAATTACATTACTATAACCTCGAGTAATAAGGGAAACCGAATATGCAGAAGACAGTAACACTCACTTGAAGTTGTAAGGAAAGAGTATTTTATCTTTGTTTTGATTTTTAAGCAATGATTATAGCAAGTTGGCCTCGGTTTCTTTCGCATTATATTTAACCGTCCATTCATCTATGATATTTGTGTTAATGAACCCAATATCATAGATTTGTGCATTTCTGCATTCGACGATCTTCAATCTGCATAATATAGTGAGGTTAATTATATATACATGCAATGAAAGAGCTGAGCTATATATAGAGACTTAATTACAGAAGTATAGTACTTACAGACAGTAGCAAGTGATGATTATTTTATCGAGGTCCTTATGATTGAAAAACTGGAACAACTCCTCAAATGGAATAGACAACAGATCAATTCCAACGAGGTCGTGCTCCTCTTTAACTCTCAGCGTCAAAATATCCTTCCCAGACTTGCAGGTGTCCATGTACCACTTATGGAATCTTCGCATCATCATTGTTAGAGGAGGATCACCAGGTCTGACAAGAGGCTTCCCGTACCGGTATTTGTGTTCGTCCACCTCCATTGTATCAAAATGTGCATCGTCGGGTAGGTAATCACCAGGATTGGTACCGGGCAGCATCCCCGGCAGATTTGCGACAATATCGCTAGACACCTTGAGCGGGGGGCACGATTAGTTTGCCTGTTCGCCGAGCTGGGGAATTTTGTTCCCACTTCTTCGTTCTTGTAACCTTTTGTCACTTGAAGTAGTTCCCGGCCGGTGCGCTCCTTCCACTGCCTTTTTAAGAGCGCGGACATGGTTGTCATCCGACGGAGGCGGTGGTGGTCGCTTCATGCTCTTCAAAGTGCGCTTCAATTTCACCGGATCTATCTTCTCCTCCGGAGGTGGATTTTTCTTTGCAAAAAAGTCCTTCACTTGGGCTTGATAGATCTCCTCGTTTTCCTCCTCGGTCATCTCGTATGGTAACTTCTCTAGAGGCTTGAGAGATGGACCGAATATGTATTGCCTCCCGCCTCTGGCTGTACTGCTAGACGCCAGAGCAGCCGGAGCGGCTGCGGCTGTCTTCCTTCGTTTCTTACGAGGCGGAGAAGGAGGCGGAGTGCTACGACGCGCCGGAGCAGCCGGAGCGGCGGCGGCTGTCTTCCGCTGTTGCTGACGAGGCGGAGAAGGAGGCGGGCTGCTCGGACGCGCCAGCGGAGGCGGAGAAGGAGGCGGAGTGCCGCCACGCGCCAGAGTAGCCGGAGAAGGAGGCGGACTGCCCTGATCACTCTCCAGAGGAGGAGGAGGCGCAGTGCCCTGACTCTCCGGAGGAGGAGGAGGAGGCGTCCAGTTCGGAAGGTTGATGAGCTCCTTCCGCCATAGACATGGAGTCTTCAGAGCAAGACCCAGCTAAGTCTTCCCTTCACCGGTAGGGTGGTCAAGCTCGAGCTCCTCAAATCCCTCCGTTATTTCATCGACCATCACAACAGCATAGCCTTGTGGAATCGGAAGGCAGTGAAAAGTTGCGCCGGGTTGAGGAGGTGCAACAGAGCCAACAGCCGCCTTGACATTGAGGTGCTGCCATTGCGTCATAAGGTGGCAATCTTGAGCCTCCGTGATAGCATCCACGGGGTAGCTGGGAGCCGTGAAGTCAGGCTGCTGAAGGAGCCCGGTGGAAGCCACGCTGCTTCTCCGCTGAGATGCTGGGGTAGCTTCTGGGGTAGCTCCGGTAGGTCGCTGGCTCTGAACTAGTAGTGCTTGTTCCTCTAGCGCTCGTACCCTTGCATTCAGCTTCTGCAGTTCGGTCTGCTCCACTTTCCTCCTCCTCTCCCGGGTTTTGTAACCGCCTGCGCTGGGAAACCCAACCTTCCACGCAACAGAGCCTGTCGTGCCTCGTGTTCGTCCTGGGTGCTCAGGATTCCCGAGGGCCTGTGTGAGCTCGTCGTTCTCTCTGTCGGGAACGAACGTCCCTTGATGCGCTGCGGCGATATACTTCTGAAGCTTCTTGACGGGTATTTCAAGTTGCTCCTTCGTCCAACGGCACTTCCCTGTTTCAGGGTCCAAGGTTTCCCCAACCCCGAAGAACCAAGTCCTTGAACGGTCTGGCCAGTTCAATGTCTCTGGTTCGACCCCTTTATCAAGCAGGTCCTTCTCAACCTTGTCCCACAACGGCCGGGCTTTGAGGTAGCCACCTGACCCCATGCGATGGTGATGCTCCTTCTTTGCAGCATTTTTCTTGTTTGTCGCTGACATCTTCTTACTCTTCTCTGATGTCTTGTGGGCCACAAATGCGGGCCAGTGATCTCTTATCTTCTCAAATCGGCCGGTGAATTCTGGAGTCTTCCCTTTATCGACAAACGTTGATTTCAACTCATTCTTCCACCTCCTGAATAGATCTGCCATCTTCTTAAGAGCATGAGCCTTGACCAATGGCTCTATAACTGGCTTATCCGGATCCTCCTCTGGTGGTAGGTTGAAATTTGCCTTCAGCGCGGTCCCAAGATCATCTTTCTGTCTATCGTTGACAAAAGACACTTGAGGTTCTTCGCTCTTAGGCTTATTCCATTGGTGGATGCTGATCGGGATCATGTCCCTAACAAGAACCCCGCACTGAGCAGAAAATGCTTCCTTGGTCCGGCTGGGTTCAATCGGTTGGCCATCGCCCTTGATTGCTGTGACCGTGAACCTTTCATCCTGGCGCAACCTTTTCTTCGGGCCTCATCTCGTTACCGAAGTTTGGCTCGATTCGGAGGGCTAGAAAAGAAGAAAGAAGAGAGTTAATATGTGTACATACCAAAACAATTAATGCATCAATTAGCTAGTCAGCACAGGCTTAATTAATATATATACCTCGCCGGACTTTGCAACAGCTCCTTCCTCCATTCGCTCACCGGAGCAGTCATCACGGTCTCCTTCTTCCACCGGCATTCCGTCACGGGAGCCATCATAATCATGTCCCTCCACCTCTATTGTTCGATCACCGGAGCCTGCTTCACCCTCTCCTTCCAGACCATCGGTGTCATTGAGATACGACAAGACATCACCTCCGCCGAGGATTATGTCCCCCAACAACTGTTCTGCTTCGATGTCTCGGTGCTCCATAGTTTCTGCAAATATTACAACATGGCAATTAATATACAAACATGACAGATGGATATATTAGTGCAAACGTAGACCTAGCTAGCTCGACACTTCTACGGTTTGGGGTGGCCTCGACAACGCTTCTAGGGTTTGGGGTGGCCTAGGCAATGCTTCTAGGGTTTGGGGTGGCCTCGACAACGGTTCTAGGGTTTGGGCCGGACCGCCTCTCTCATGAATGTCCGACGTCCGGACCGACAAGGGATTTAACAAAATGACGCCATTCTGGATGTGCAGAAAATGGTCCTCGACAACGCTCTTTTAACTTGGTAAATTTGGGTGGCCTCGACAACTCTTCTAGGGTTTGGGGTGGCCTCGACAACGCTTTTTCAGTCCCGGTTTGGGTGGTCGGAAGAAATCGATGATGCCCCAGGTACACATTCTTCCTGCATTTGTCCAGGTATATACTTTCGGTGTCGGCTAAATAGTGCGTGCATGCGTGGTATCCCTTGTTTGTCTGTCCTGAAAGGTTACTGAGAGCAGGCCAAGCATTGATGGTTACAAACAGCAACGCATGCAGGTCAAATTCCTCCTGTCTGTGCTCATCCCACACACGTACACCGTTTCCATTCCACAGCTGTAAAAGTTCTTCAACCAATGGCCTTAGGTACACATCAATGTCGTTGCCGGGTTGCTTAGGGCCTTGGATGAGTACTGGCATCATAATGAACTTCCGCTTCATGCACAGCCAAGGAGGAAGGTTATAGATACATAGAGTCACGGGCCAGGTGCTGTGATTGCTGCTCTGCTCCCCGAAAGGATTAATGCCATCCGCGCTTAAACCAAACCATACGTTCCTTGGGTCACCTGCAAACTCAGCCCGGTACTTTTTCTCGATTTTTCTCCACTACGACCCGTCAGCGGCTGCTCTCAACTTCCCGTCTTTCTTACGGTCCTCTCTGTGCCATCGCATCAACTTGGCATGCTCTTTGTTTCTGAACAGACGTTTCAACCGTGGTATTATAGGAGCATACCACATCACCTTGGCAGGAACCCTCTTCCTGGGGGGCTCGCCGTCAACATCACCAGGGTCATCTCGTCTGATCTTATACCGCAATGCACCGCATACCGGGCATGCGTTCAAATCCTCGTATGCACCGCGGTACAGGATACAGTCATTAGGGCATGCATGTATCTTCTGCACCTCCAATCCTAGAGGGCATACGACCTTCTTTGCTGCGTACGTACTGTCGGGCAATTCGTTATCCTTTGGAAGCTTCTTCTTCAATATTTTCAGTAGCTTCTCAAATTCTTTGTCAGGCACAGCATTCTCTGCATTCCACTGCAGCAATTCCAGTACGGTACCGAGCTTTGTGTTGCCATCTTCGCAATTGGGGTATAACCCTTTTTGGTGATCCTCTAACATGCGATCGAACTTCAGCTTCTCCTTTTCACTTTCGCACTGTCTCCTTGCATCAACAATGAGCCGGCGGAGATCATCATCGGGCACATCGTCTAGTTCCTCTTGATCTTCAGCTTCCCCCGTTGCAGCATCACCGTATTCAGGGGGCACATAGTTGTCATCGTCCTCTTCTTCTTCGCTGTCTTCCATCATAACCCCTATTTCTCCGTGCCTGGTCCAAACATTATAGTGTGGCATGAAACCCTTATAAAGCAGGTGGGTGTGAAGGATTTTCCGGCCAGAGTAAGACTTCGTATTCCCACATATAGGGCATGGACAACACATAAAACCATTCTGCTTGTTTGCCTCAGCCACTTCGAGAAAATTATGCACGCCCTTAATGTACTCGGAGGTGCGTCTGTCACCGTACATCCATTGCCGGTTCATCTGCGTGCATTATATATAATTAAGTGTGTCAAAAACCATTACAAAACATCATGAATAGATAAGTGACCAAATTAATAGAAGCTCATCATCACATTAAAACCAAAGTGCATACATAGTTCTCATTGAATAACATATAGCTCTCCAGAGCGTCTAATTAAACCATACATTATTGAAACTATGTAAAACATTTCAATGCAACAACAAATGCGATCATAATCGCAACCAAGGTAACAATTGATCCAACGGCATAATGATACCAAGCCTCGGTATGAATGGCATATTTTCTATACTTTCTAATCTTGAAGCGCATTGCATCCATCTTGATCTTGTGATCATCGACGACATCCGCAACATGCAACTCCAATATCATCTTCTCCTCCTCAATTTTTTTTAATTTTTCCTTCAAGTAATTGTTTTCTTCTTCAACTAAATTTAACCTCTCGACAATAGGGTCGGTTGGAACTTCCGGTTCACATACCTCCTAGATAAAAAAATCTATGTCACGTTGGTCGGCATAATTGTCATAAACAATAAATGAACCAAATAGTTATAAAATATAATATATACCACATCCGAATCATAGACAGGACGAGGGCCGACGGGGGCGGATACCAAAACCATCGCACTATATAATAACAAACAATAATAAAAGTAAGAAAATTATACAAGTATCTATCTAAATCATACAAGTAAGAATTTTTTTTCTTTTAGAAAGAAGATAAGAACAAGAGGCTCACCACGGTGGTGCCGGCGACGAGATCGGCGCGGGCGATCGACGGCGGTGAAGACGGGGACGGGACGTGATGGACCGCTAAATCTAGACAAATCTTGAGGAAAATGAAGCTTGGAGGTCGAGTTTGGAGAGGAGAAAGCTTAAGTAGTGTGGCTCGGGCATTTCATCGAACACCTCATGTGCATAGGAGGTGAGCTAGAGCATCACAAAGCCCTCCCCTCGCCGGCCAGAAAAAAACAGAGCAGTGGAGTGCTCTGCTCGCGGGCGAGGGGTATATATAGGCACAACATTGGTCCCGGTTCGTGACTGGAACCGGGACCAAAGGGCCTTTGGTCCCGGTTCCAGCCACGAACCGGGACCAATGGATGTGGGCCAGGAGCGAGGCCCATTGGTCCCGGTTCGTGTCTGGAACCGGAACCAAAAGGTCCAGATGAACCGGGACCAATGCCCCACGAGGCCCGGCCGGCCCCCTGAACGCACGAACCGGGACGTATGCCCCCATAGGTCCCGGTTCCTGACTGAACCGGGACTAATGGGCTGGGCAGGTCTGGACCAAAGCCCTGTTTTCACTAGTGGGAGGAACAACTTACGGTTTGAAAACAATCAAGGTGAAGAGAATCATTGCTTTGCCGCATACCACGACGGCAAGATCCTGGTGTGCGTGAACGGGGATACTCGCAATGACATCTGGCACCTCCTGGTGCCGTCGGGCCGTTGTTGAAAACGATGACATGTGCGCTACGTCATGGCGTCTCGTCTCCAGCCACATACTTGAATCCCGCGGCGAGTTGCTGCGACTGTCCGTCCTACTCCGTTGGCCCAATCACCGGATCTCGGTGCATCAGCGCCACAGCAACGAGACGCAGGCGCACGCACTCACGGTTAGGGTGCACGCACTCGTGGAAGAGGCTGGCGTAGGTGGTAGACGTACGATGCGGTGGGCGAGGAGGGACGGCCAGAGCTTCACCGACCGTTTCATGTTTCTAGGGTTCCCAAGCAGCTTCACAGTGGACGCCGCAAGGTTTTGTGGCGGGGAGGACGACGTGATCGGCGGGTGAGTTTACTTCTACCTGCGGTGGTCTAGAGTATACAACTTGTCGAATTCGTCACCGACTGGCGTATTCAGGCACAACCTCATCGACAACAAAACCAAGTTCATGGAGTATCTGCCGCTAAATTGGAGGGGCAGTCAAAATGGCGCGGGTATGTGGCTCGTCCCCGGGCCTCCCATTGCTCAAGTCCAGGTAAAGCCTGCACCATTATTGTACAATCTCGTCAACTGTATTGGGCTGATCACCAATCACATGCATGCAAGTCATACAATTTGCATCACCAAAAAAAAGATCTTTTGAAATCAACGTTTTGTATTTCCTAGTCACACAAAAAATTCTTTAGCGTCAGTCAATTTGGGGATTTTGGAGGACAGAGGAGAGAAGTGTTGAGGCCAAGACAGAGATGACGTGGCCAGCCGCGGCGTCACCGGTGCAGGCGAGGATGAGGGTTAACGGGTTAGGGGGCCGTGCTGCTGCCTTAGGGGAGGTGGGGTCCAACGGCTAAGGCCAAATCAACTGCTTCTAAATTCAAGCAACTGACACCTAGGTAGTCCCTCTGAAACCACATTGCACCATATTTATGGAAGTGATAATTCTACATTACATAGAGTTTAAGACTATTGATAAAAATTCTGACACGATGTGCGAACTTTGTAAGGTTGAGCGTGTGTTGACCTTGTGGAATACGTGACAAATCAGAAGCTAATCCTCTATATTTATTTCCTTTCTCAAAAATATATTTGACTAATTTCAACACCAACTAGAAGATCATTTCCTATACTTCACAGATGATGATTATTATTATGTTGGAACTTCGACTCACTTATGTAGGCGCGCACGGGCGCATGTGTGTTTGGCATCATCAAGTGGCATGGTCCATAACCTAGCTTGTTTTTGTTCAGGCAATCAGAGAAAGGCTGTAGGCTCCAAAGGCAAATAGGTCTATCCGCAAAGGAGATGCCATCGGAACGGTCCGAGGAACCCTTCTTCAGTTTCGTCGTGCAGAACTTGCCTCCAAACATGGATAGCTCTTTGTTGCACCGCTTCTTTACCAAGCATGGTGAAGTTTCCACTGCCAAGGTGACCTCACCTAGGATGGCACATGTTTACCATGTTACCATAGCAATGGTGGCGGTGGACAGGCCGGATGAGGCCGAGACCATCCTCAATGGGTTGTTTCTAAATGGCTACTAGACCATTGCTGGCGCGCGTTGCTGCGCCCCCTTTATTTTTGCAATGTAATGTTGGCGATAGATGTCCCCCCAAAAAAAGTTAGAAATAGATGCAAATCTATGATGGGGTTTTATTTTGGTTTTAAATTGGCATTGCGGACTATGTATTTTATAATAACAAATTCCACAAATTTAATTTCCAATATCAATCCAACTGATCGATCAAATAGTTTTCAACAGTTTATTTTCTGCTCAGTGCAATGATGCACACAGATTCAGAATCCAGATAGTGCACAACTAAACTCCTACGAAACATTTGGGTAGAGAAATTGTCGATATCAAATCTGCACACGTCTATACAATATCTCTTGTAGACGCACAGTCGACCGTCAGTGAACTGTTTCAAGATGTATAACACTTGCCCTAAGTCGTGCAGTGTCTAAACCTGAATAAACAAATCCTTGTAGCTAGAAGAGAGCATAGATACAAAAGGATGAATTCATCTAACCATGCAGGCAGACAGCAAAGTGGGGGACAGGAGGGCGCCGACGAATTTATTGATAGGCCAGCGACCGTAGCGGAAGGGCATCGAGGTTTGAGAAGTGAGATCAAGCAAACCTAGCAGAAGGCGTCAGAGGCTGCTCCCGCTGCCGCCCTGATCACGGACAAAAGTGAGCTTACGAACATGATTAAGTATCAAACTTCTGTTCGTCGGCTCACTTTTACAATCCCAGTAACCAAACCACTTTTTATGAAAAAGTATTTAGAGTAAAATGCTACTACATCACACTCTCACCAATAAAAATGAAGGAAACACAAAAGGATCACGAGCCAAACATAAATAGTCCAACCCTATGTTCTACAGTACTCCATTCTACTCTACTTGAAGAAGATGCCCCCTTCTTCCTCTACTCATCTCATCAGCCTGAAAAAAAAGGTACATCTTCATTTCATTTCATCATGTACCTAAAAGCAAAAAAGAACCTGCCAACTTGTTACTCCTATATCATGAGGTACTACGAAAAAACACATTACATTTTAACTTTAAGTGCATACCAGGCACAAATCAAAGTCAGTTCAATAGAAAAAAAGTGCTAGAAAATGAACTCAACCATACCTGCATCCTGAACAACCTCAACAGTAGAACAATAGTATCTCATGATTTGCCAATTTCAAATAACTAACACTTAGTACCTATGCCTCCATCAATTTGTACATGCAAGGTCATCATTCTAAAATATGAATATGAATACCGCAGAGACATAAAAATCAATGATATTAAACTATAAAGTGTTATTCTTCGAGCCTTCAACGGGCCACTGAATTGAGAGTATGCAGTGAAATAAATAGTTTCAAACTCACGTGAAATTTTCTGCAGGCTTGAGACCATACTCATCGCCATCAGCAGACTGAATTTAAAATCCAGTACGACGCCCACATGGGATACTGATCTAAAAACATAGCACAAAATTAATTCACTAATAGAAAAAGGGCCTTTAGTCCCGGTTCTAGAGGGCCTTTAGTCCCGGTTCTGGAACCGGGACTAAAGGTCCCCCCCTTTAGTCCCGGTTCTGTTACGAACCGGGACTAAAGGCCCTCCACGTGGCCGCTGGCTGGGCGGGGGCTGGAGGACCTTTAGTCCCGGTTGGTGTTACCAACCGGGACTAAAGGCTCCACCTTTAGTCCCGGTTGGTAACACCAACCGGGACTAAAGGAATTTTTTCGAAAAAAAAATTCAAAAATTTTTAAATTTTTTTTTTGTTTTTAGATTTTTTTTTTCCGATTTTCAAATATTTGAATTATTTGACAATTTAATCTCTAATCACCCATCCTCACTGCTTCAGAATTTAATCTCTAATCTCTAATCAGCGCTCATTCCAAATCGTCTAACTTCCCGACCGGTCACCCATCCTCTCACTACTCCAGCCCCAGCACGCTTAACTTTCAGGTTCTATTCCCCCTAGTTTCCAAGTCTGCACTTGTTGTTTTCCTGACAATAATAAGTTATCAATCCTGTTAACCCTTAGGTCTTGATGTCACATGATTTAATTTTTTGAATTCCAAATAATTATTAAAATAAACAACAATGATTAATTTAAAAACTAAAAAATACTTCAAAAAAATGAAAAAATTTCAAAAAAATCAAAAATTCTCAAAAAACAAAAAAAATCAAAAAATCAAAAATAATACAAAACAGTTCAAAATAAAAAAGTAATAATAATATGAATTCAATGAAAATAAAAAAAAGTAATAATATAAATTATTATTATTATGCCGTTTATCATTTAATATGGCATAATTAATATCTTTAAATCTGTAAATCAAAATTCGACAAATAATATATCCATATTACAGAAACATGGGACAGATGTCACACGCTTCACCGTTTGAGTTTGAAACTATTATTCTAAAAAACAATAATTATTTAGTAGTTTGACCACTGTTTGACCAGAGTTTGACCACATTTCATTTTTTTTAAACTTATATTAACTGAAGAATTTTTCTGTGTTCAATATGAACAATTCAAAGCCACATCCTCAAATTTCAATCATTTCTGACTTCATTTGCAATTTTTCATGCATTTAATGATTTTTTGAGCTAAATTAGGCCAAAATTGAAAAGCACTACAAATGAACTCTGAAAAGGTTGAAACTTGGCATGGTATCATCATTTCGCCCAAATAGCTTGTGCTAAAAAGTTGAGAGGGTTATGGCAAAAACTGGACGCACTTTGTGTACAAACTGGATCATCTCTTTCGAAGTAACAGGGTTTCAGACGAAACTCAGCTGTTACAAAGACATTTCATTTTTTTAATCTTATTTCAACTCCAGAATTTTTGGGTGTTCAATATGAACCATTCAAAGCCACATCCTTAAATTTTAACCTTTTTTGACTTTATTTGCTATTTTTTCATGCATTTAATGATTTTTTGAGCTAAATTATCCTGAAATTGAAAAGCACTACAAATGAACTCTGAAAACCCTAAACCCGGGACTTAAAACATCCGAAACTCTATTCTAAACAGTAAACATTAAAGGGTCATACTCTAAAACATAACCCTAAACTTAGAAATCTAAACCCTAGCCCTAAACCCTAAAAACGTCTAAAACGTCCAAAAACTCTATTTTCCCTTTGGAATTTGGTGATTTTAAAAATTTGTCAAAACGGAAAACTTGTTGTTTCATCGGATAAAACTTTTTTTCTGCAAATTTTGATATATTATTTGTATTTTTTTGAATTACAATGATTTAGTTATGATTTTTCTAACATTAATGTGGTAAAGGGGTTTAGGGTTTAGGGGCCCCCCTTTAGTCCCGGTTGGTATCTCCAACCGGGACTAAAGATAGACTTTTAGTCCCGGTTGAAGACACCAACCGGGACTAAAGGGCTGGGAAAAAAAATTGAAAAAAAAAATTAAAAAAAAAATTAAAAAAATTTTTTGAAAAAAAAATTGAATTTTTTTTTCAGTCCCGGTTGGTATCACCAACCGGGACTAAAGGGGGGGCCTTTAGTCCTGGTTGGAGATACCAACCGGGACTAAAGGGGCTGGCACCATTCGAGGCCGGTCGCAGACCCTTTAGTCCCGGTTGGTGTCTCCAACCGGGACTAAAGGTCCCATTCGAACCGGGACTGATGCCTGCGCCACACGAACCGGGACTAATGCCACCTTTGGTCCCGGTTCGTGAGTGAACCGGGATTAATGCCCTTATCCTGCCTCAACCAAAGCCCTGTTTTCTACTAGTGATTGTCTTCTTTAGTTTGCGAGGAATGCAAGATTAGTCGTCATCTGAGAATTACAGCATGGGGAACAAGCCAATGCAATGCTCAGTCTAACTATGAGAACCCACAAGACAAATATGCATGAAGCAAAACTAACAATTACTATCCCCGGTCAAAAAGAAGTGCTATGTTTTTACTTGAATTTCTGCAAATTTGGCCAGCATTTTATTAAATCTACAAAACCTACAAGTTATACCATTATGAAAGTACTTTTTGTAAAAATGTGTTAATATAAATCCCACGGCGCCAATCTATACTCCCTTCGTCCCAAATTAACTGAACTTCTAGCTTTGTAAGGCTAGAGAAAAATATATTAACACCTCAAACACCAAATTAGTTTCATTAGATTCATCATGAAATATTAGGTATTAATAAGATTTCTATCGAAGTACTAAGGAGCAATGTTACATAAAACAGGAGGAACAATTAAAAAAGTAGTATATGCACGTTTTTCAAACATCTCTTCAATCTATGGGAATAAGACTGCTAGGTGTAGTGCCTCCTTTAGGATGGACCTGTTTGAAATTACCATATATTTATTTTTTTACTTCAAAGAAATATATATTTGTAAAGCTAAGAATGGACATCAACTATTGTGAAAATGTCAGAATTATTGCTTTGTGATGTCTATGATTCTAGAAAGGCAAGTGGTTGTGTTGTGTTATAACTGCAGACAAAAAATAATTATCATTCACGTCTAGTGGACACCTAAAGAACGATTATACTGTAAATCTTCTGTCCTTGAATTTTACTTTCCTTTTTGGAAAGGATATATACTCCCCAGACAGCTCAGTGTGTATGCTCCCAAGACATAACCAAAATAAGAGTATCAGAACATGAAGTCATTCTTGGATAGTGATATGCAGATTCCCTTGGTAAACATTAAAAAACAACACTTTTCCATATATGTTGCTGCTGCAGAAATTCTCCATTTCAGCCAGTAGTTCTCTAAGTAAAAAGCTCTTTAGGTTTCAGGGTTGACGTTCTTTGCGTGCTAGTTGCAAAATAACAAACACATCTTTGTTCATTGGGGGATTCTTTGCTCACTGTCTTTGTTTAGAAGTCCATGAGCTGCCTCTACTTGGACTTGAGCTCCTCTGATGAATTGAGAGATTCAGAAAGAAAGAAAATGAGAGGAGCAAGATCAATGTCAATGTGTTGATGCCATGGTGGTCTTTGATCCATCTTTCTGCACATTTTGACTCGCAAGTGCAATAATAATTTGATGGCTAAAAGATTCTGCAGAGAACAAAAATAACATAATCGGTTAAGAAAATTTTCTTGTGTAAACAAACGTGATAATATAATTGCAATCAATTTCATGATTGGTTGAAAAGATAAATAAATAGTTACTGTGATATCAAGTACATCACTTTAGCTGCTCGCATATTACATATGGAGTTGTAACAACTCAATCGTAAACAAAGAGCATGGCCTAATATATTCATATGCACTGCTATGCTTAATAAGGATAAAAAATAGTAATCACACCATAAGTAAGTAAATCTATTTTTTGTTTTCAGCACCGTAGAGCAAAGTGGACAGAGAATATGGTTCTTCAATGTTCCCTCTTTTCCCTGTATGCATTAGCTGGCGTGGATTCATAAAAAAAAAACTTGCATGACAACATGATTTTTCCAATCCTAACTGAAACGTATACTATCCAGATGAGCGAACATGAACGAACCTGTCTAACAGCCATTCGAGCCCCTTGAAGCGATACGTGCCCTGCGCCCCTCCCAACCGAGACTCCCCAACTGAAACTGCCCCGCGCGTACCTCCGGCCAGGTCTGGAGCGTGGCGGATCGGGCGGCGGTTCGCCCACAGACTCCAGAAAAAATCTGATACATGCTTCTGGGTGTAGTGCGCCACCGATCTGGGGACGGAGCTCGTGGCCGCCCGAGAAAGAGATGATCCCTGTTGCACCTTTCCGACGGAAGATATGAGAAGGAGGTTATCGGCGGCTAGACGGAGACGGAGGCAGCGTTCCGACGGGGTGGCCGAGGACTGCACCGTGAGGAGGTGCGTGCCGAACGACAACGACGGCGGCGGCACAACATGTGTCGTGGGCGAGAGGGAAGAGGAGAGATCGGGGGTGGGATTAGACATGAGAGATCGCGTGGAATGGGAGGAAACGTTCCTTGACCGTCCATCCGAGATCGGACGTTCCTTAGTATAGGCAAACGAGAGGGCCTCGTTTTGGTTTCGGGAGTAGCTGCCCAAAGGACAGTCGGCCCAGGAGCAGCCCACGCACGAGAGGAAGTCTATCGAACGGCCATCAACGATCAATCCACGAAATCCGACGGCAAGGAGTGTGGATGCGTGAGAGAGCTGCGTTTAGGCTCGGTTTTACTGTCCTTGATACCCTCACAGTGAGTGGTTGTACCACAAAGTCCGTGTTGTCGGTGTCCAAGTTGTCAGTGACATGGTGAACTTTGTGATTGGTTGTGTATCCTCTTGCCCCCGTCCGGCGAACCAGGTGGGAACATTTCAACCAATCACAAAGTTATGTATCCTATTGATGCTACATTATGAGTTCCAATAAAAGTGTCATTTATCGAATTTTCTTACTCTTCAACCCTAGCTATTCATTCGATGCTCAACTATCGGCAAAGTATCCGCTACGCTCCATCCACGTCGTCTTTGAAAAGCGGCTACTAGTTAGATCTCTCCAGTTTGAAGATGGTTTTGTTGTAGTATTTCAATTCGGCGACGCTGTCTTTGATATCATCCATTGCCCTGTTACTTTTTTTCATTTTCCTATGAGTTTGTTTCCTTTCTGCGAATGACGATGACAAGGAAACACAAGGAAGTCTCAACAACTAGTTTACCAGGAAAGATCTCAATGTTAAAACGCGTAGTACTCAAGAATGTAAACATGTTAGCCCAATGTGTCAGCAATGAACAGATGCCAAGGAACGCTCACATCACAAAGCAAAACAGCACATTTGATTCTCCTCATCGATCAAAATCATTGATTTCCTCACGTTTTGTACGCATATGAAGTTGACTTGTGCGGATACAAACTATTGCAACTTGCAAGGGAAGGGGGCCTTTCGGTTCGTCGACCTGGTACAGAAGATGAGAGCCCAAAGTTTTTGACCTGAATTACAAGATGTTTTTTTATATATATGCAAAGATACGAAGTGTTTTATTCATATGCTGCGCAAAACTGCAAATACAATGAAATGCTTTTGCTATACTATGTGAGCGGATACAAACTATTGCAACTTGCAAGGGAGGGGGGCCTTTCGGTTCGTTGACCTGGTACAGAAGGTGAGAGCCCAAAGTTTTTGACCTGAATTACAAGATGGTTTTTTATATATATGCAAAGATACGAAGTGTTTTATTCATATGCTGCGCAAAACTGCAAATACAATGAAATGCTTTTGCTATACTATGTGAAGACGGCAGGATCCAGCGGAGCACCATGTGGTCTGGAGTTTTCACGGGTTAAGAGTCTTCTTCTATCGCGTATTATAATTCAATATGCTCATACATAATCTTCTTCTATCATGTATTTTATGACAGAAATTATATAAAAAGTGCTGCAACACTTCAGTTTAGACGAAACAATTCACTGATACAGTACAAGTGCTGCAGATCAAACGGCCTTTGCAGGTTTCAGCTTCAGGGGCGTGAGTGAGAAGTAAGAATATGTCATAGGTGGATATATCCAGACATTGATCAACACGTTAGGAGCTACGGAATACGACAAGCTCGCCTCGGAGTGAGGCATGGACAACTTGGCTAGCTACTCATTCGATGATCAACTTACTGCAACATATCCATTACACCCCATCCATGCCGCCTTTGAAAACGACTACTTTTTAGATTTCTGCGGTTTGAAGATGTTGCCCTTGTAGTATTTCAATTCGGCGATGCTCTCTTTGATATCGTCCATCGCCCTGTGACTTTTTCCTTTCCTAGGAGTTTGCTTCCTTTCTGCGAATGGTGATGACAAAGAAACACACGGTTAGATCTCGGCCAGTAGATTAGATCAGGAAAGGTCTCAGGGTTAAACTCATCCTATTCGAGAGTGAACATATGTTAGCACAAGGCTAATGAGTCAGCAATGACCACAACACTACTATAATAGCTTGCTCCAAAGCCAGTGGGTACCATAGAATAGATGCGACTTTTTTTTTGTTCCGTATTTCCATACAAACTCTAAATGTACAACTATACTGGTGCTTGAATATAGCAGGAACATCAAGAATACAAGGCATTGTTTAATTACTGAAATTGTGTATATTGCTTACCCACACCGATTGTTTAATTATTTTACTCTTCTTCAACAAAATCAGAAATTACTCATCATTTCAAACAGATGTAGCAGTTGAGGGACCACGATTGAAACAAGTGCAAATAGCAAATGGATCAATGGGATAGACAGGAACAAATTGACAACAAGCAAGCATATTAATTAAAAAAATCAGCATTCTACAAATTTAGTTTACCTTTAGGGTACCACCGGGTGCACAAAGCCATGATACTGCTCACATCAACAATCACGTGAGAGAAGATGGCTGCAAGCCGTGGCATATACTTCTGCTTAGGGAAAAAAAATAGCAAATATATTATTTATTATCCACCAAAAGCTAAAGGAATACATCGTGTTTAAACTGGAAAAAAGATGTCATCGCGAAGGAAAAATTAAACACAGTGTATATGTAACAAGGAATAAACAAATTATTTTGCACGACGATAAATGCGGAGACATGGATATCATTGTAGCAAACTACTCCCTCCGTTCCAAATTACTTGACCCATATTTATCTACGCACGGATGTATTTAGACACTAAACAATTATAGATACATCCGTATTTAGACAAATTCAAGTCAACTAATTTGGAACGGAGGGAGTATTATCGAGCACTGTCCCAAATAAGGCAGTTTGATCTAATACCATATAGATCACAACTATATTTTTTCTATTGACTTAATGAGCTGATCTATAACAAGTCGAATAAATAACACAAGAAAATCAACTAAATTTATTTCCTGAATTGAATTAGACCATTATCGAAGCAATTTTGAATGAGCCTTTTTCACCCAGAGGGCAAGGAGCCTCCCGCATTTGGAAAAACCAAACCGAATTACTTGGATTTTCAAGTTTTGAAATGAGAATATTGACAAAACAATCCTGAGATTGCTGACTTTTTTTACTTTACTCAAACAAAAAGCACAAGCTTGAATTCAGAAAAACAGGATGGAAATTCTAGTTGACAAGAAATATAACTCATTATCGACAGTTATTCTTTTTACTGAAACTGTTAATCCTGCTGGAGGATAAAAATATTTGTAACAGTGACCAGTCTTGCATTCATGGAAAACAAATGTCTTTCCTTAATCCTAGCTGCAAGACTATTCCTGTCTGTGTGACAGTATATCAATCCTAGTAACAGCATATCAATCCTAAAAGACATTCTTTACTGACCTTTAGAAATAGTAAATCTACGTAAACTGAATTCCCAGCTATTGATGGAGTGTCTGAACCTACATGCTTCATGAGGAAGTCTAACACCTGCAAATAGGCCAATAGAAACTTCTATTAGAAACCTTTGGCTATTGTATTTTTTGTAGCAAGGCATCAATATGTACTGTTTTACAGTGCATAAATGATTAAAAACTGTATGACATATCATTCTTTGATGTGCAAGGAACTGCCATATCAAGTGGTAAAGCAGAAGCCTTATTCAGAGAAACTTAAGAGCTTGAGATGTGAGAACTACGATAACATTCACGGATATACTGATATAGATCCTGCTGTAACATGTACACTTGTAAAACTTGGTGTAGCTTGAACAGTGACTAGTATGCTATTCAAACTATACCAATCAGTTTGTAACTTTTCCTTTGCACAGGTTGTATTTGGTCATATTTTCTGCAAGAAACCTTGCAAACATACAAGTTACAGCATGATATCCATCTAAAACATATAAATTTTTGCAAAATTTTGGAGTGGAAAAATGCATTTTGAATACAGGTGAAGTGGAGATAAGAGTTTTTGCAACATATGCTTTTTTTTTTGCTAAAAGGGGAGGTTGGGGATAGCAGGATTTGTATGTTAGATATATGTATGTGACATCTCACAAGTAACAACTGCAGTGTTACAAAATTGAAAGGTACAACAAGTTCACAATTTGGGGGCATCCACTGGTAATTTCCTAAATAAGAAATAGAATGGCGATTGGCAATTCAACATTTTACAGAAAAATATTTAAAATCAAATGTCGCGTACTAGCGTTAATCTGAAATATATTTTCTGTATATTAATAAATAAGAAAGAAAACAATCTATAATGATCAACTCAAATCATGTCAGAACTGTCGATTCTCATGATAATGCCATGGTGTAAGAAGGCAAGTATGTAATGAGTTAAAAGAGCACATGAAAATGAAGTTATGCAAACTGTAGAACTTTTGAATAGCAAATAGCACTCAAAGAGAGTTCTAAAGTAGCAAGAGGTTAAAGTGCAACAGAGAGATAAATGAATAAGGTTATGGAATCAGTTGTGAAAACTGTAACTTCATTACCATGTTTGCAATCAAATTTTCAGAAAAATGTGATGATAACCATAAAAATCAGAAAACATACTTGTTTCTCCGCGTCACCCTCAGAAATCTCACTCTGCAGTACCCTCTCTGTCAATCCTAAATAAGTTCAGTGGTCACCAGATTTATATTCAGAGAACAAGACCCAATAAGAAATGTTATTTGGAAAATAAAGATTATTTACCACTAGATGCATGATGGGTTTTACACCATTCATTCATATTATCTAAGCAAGCTTTGCTCTGACTTATAACCAAGTTAGGACCCTGCAAAATGACAACGATGTTGAACTTCCCGATGAGATGATGACAGACAAGTTATTCTACACTGAGATGAAGCACTATTTGCGCTTATTGACATGATAAGTAGAAAACCAGTGTACTAATTTTGACATTAAATATTTGTGCTATTACAAATATTATATTGCACATGGATCATCAGCACTCCATTTTCCATTAAATACTTCTTATATTCAGGTCTGAGCAAAGGGTGGGTTTGGACTTGTATTGTGGAACAGAGGGAGTACTGTCTAGATTGGCCAGATAAGATTTTTTTTTTCCAAAATGCAGTTTATGTAACACAACTGCTAGGAACAGAATTAGTAAAAAAATAATCTACAGAAAACCAGAGTAACTCACGGGTGTTCTCCGAATATTCCTGTAAGCAGAACTAGTTACAAGAACACCATGATATTGTACACGATCTATGTAGAACGAACTAAAGATAAATGATTTCAACAGCCACCTCTATTTGTTTTATAAGTTTACCATCTGTTACAATGCAAGCTATTTCCAATATCCGATCTTTCGAAATATCCAAACCTACACAATCCAGTATGAGTGTGCCAGTTAGTCATAATTTTATGCACAAGATAAAGGTAACAAAAAAAGGAATAGATTCCAAAACTAAATTTGATTTATCTATCCATCGAAAAAAATATTAAAAAGTTATAAAAATTGAATTAATTCACTGCAGTAGCAACTATCATCAGATCAGAGATCAAGGTATTTAGCAATCATCGTTGAACTTCCAGGATAAGAAATGCCCTTCGATGTTTCAGACCAACTCAACAAGCTGTTCGGGGCATTGGAGATAAATAATCTGTGGTTTGTAATTTTGTTCAGTTAAATCCCAGATTATAGTTTGGTTAACTAAAGTCGTGTATCAGTAATTTGAAATATGTTTGTTTCACCATGAACCATCTGGTTCGACCATTGACTACAAGTTAAACTAGATGTCACTCCATTCTTAGCCACTAGAAGAAAGTAGAGAACCCTTCCCAAAATAAAAGAATGAGAAGCTAAGAAGACACTGATATATTTCAGAAGGCGTCCTGAACTACTCTATGACCTCATACCCTTCCATTTTCAGTATTACAATTTGAACTTACCATCCAAGTATGATAATTGGATTGAACAGATTGGACTATTCACTGTCCTGCTGAAGAACTTCCTACTGGGCTACTGGCTACCAGACATTTCCCCTCATTAAGCAGGTTACAAATAATTGGGGCTGTGATTTGTAAGTGGCCATGTCACAAATTTACATCATCAGCACTCTGAACTATTATTTCGTAGGTGCAAATTTTTAATAGTCACAAACATACCAAACTCTGTGCAGAAAATTAATCATTCTGAGGCAGAATAAAAGAACACAAATTGTTACGGACAAACAAGTAAATGAAGGTGCAACATCTGAAGATAAATTTACATCAAAGATAAACAAGTAAACAAGTTGTGGTAACAGAATAATTCACCAGTCATTTCCAAGTCTATCCACACTAAAGGCATCCTGTAACCACCAGATGATGATGCAAGAGCTCCTTCATTATTGCTTACTACAGTTGTGTCATTTTGCACACCTTTATCTGCATAGTAAATACAGTTTACAACCCCATTAGTGACTATAGCGAGTAGGAACAGAAATATTATACTCCCTCCGTCCCAAAATAAGTGTCTTAACCTTAGTAGAACTTTGTACTAAAGTTACTACAAAGTTGAAACACTTATTTTGGGATGGAGGGAGTAGAACATAAACATGTATATCCCTGTCTCCATCAAAGGGTTTTTCAAGTAGCCATATGCACCCTGAAGAAAAAATCTAAAGAAAGGGGAAAACCATATCAGACAGATTGAAAATGTGATCAGTATGCTGGTGAATACGCTTGAGCAAGAATGTCACACTACAATCTAGTTAAAACTATTTTCAGAGAACTGTAGGGGGAGACCCCAACAACGAACAGAGGCAAACTGAACAGTGGCGGTATTACCTCTTGCGGCAATGGCAACTCTCCCCCAGTCCCCTGTCATACCTAATTTGTTTCAATTTGGTTTCAGGGCCAACTGCTGCTCCAGCCTCAATGAGCAGCAGCTGGCTTTATCATGCTATGCCTATACCCATGACAGCGGCATACCCAGGCACGACACATCCAGCGGTGGCATAACCAGATGTGGTCATGGCACACAGATTATCGTCAACATTTGCAAATGTTGCAGATGCACGCTTAGATGATGGAGTGGATATTATATCATTGAACCACCCGACAAGCTTCTTTAGAAAAATAGCCACCATCCAAAATGTGACATGACGACCCAAGCAAGCATGGATAAATTACAACACAGAAATACAATACATCTCATCTTTTCAGAATAACCACTACAGGAAATTAAACAGTCAATGGCCATAAAACAGAACATCAGGTGAGCCCAGAGAGATATTATCACACCATAAGGCAGTTATGTTCTCGGTGATAGTAGTTAAGCATTAATCTGTTCCTTACGAGTTAAAATAGGCCCAGTGAACTGAGGCAAACTACAAAGGAAGTAACTGCTTCAACTGAAATTGCAGGGACAATAATGAATTATGCAATCGATTCTCCACGCAAAAAAAAGAAAGAATAATAATCCATCTAGTGTTATCCAATACTTTGGAGCTTCATCCTAGAAGAAATGGAGTACAAACCTGGTTTGCTCGCAGCAGTTTCTTCTACACTGGTAGAAGATGTTTGGGTCACTTCGCTATCATTTTCTCCATCATCTTCGCCATCCAGATTAAGAAGCGAGAACATGTTCTCAGGCTTACTCATTTCCCAATTTCTTTCTGTCTGGTCTAATCTAAGCACCTATTCCTGTATCAGCCAATTACCCTAAAAATGAGCCTCTGTATAGCAAAAAAATAAAAAATTACCGGGACGGTAACATAATAATATTCACTGTAATCCCACCAAGCAGAGCTACTGTGCACCGAACGAAAAGGTTAACAGGATGAATGGAAGAAAAAATTGATCGGCCGCACCATTGGTTGCCCCTCTTTGCACCCTAATTGGTACTTATCATGTTTACTTACTTCTCTGGTTCAATCATTTGCCTTTTTCTAATTATATTATATGGAGTAGTACCCATTTCCCTTTCATTTTTCCTAATTTCTCTGTCGCTTACACTCTGTTTCTCTACCCTAGTGCTAGACCTAGTTTGACCCAAGCCAGAGAGAACCGACCTCGATGTCTGTTTACCCCCTATCCCCCAATCGAAGGAACGAACCTTGTGCGCGGGCGCCGATGGAAGTCCGCCGGAGGAGGACGGCGAAGGTGCCGCGGGCCGCCGCGGCTGGGGCAGGAGGAGACGCTGGTGGAGGCTGCCCGGAGGGGGGGCGGGCTGCAGCAGCTGGGTCACGAGGAGACGCGCGCCGGCCGGAGGGGACGCCGGGGGAGGAGGAGGAGGACCGGGGCGTCGAGCTCGGGCAGAGGAGCGCGAGGGCTGCCCGGGCCGCGCCTGCGAAGCCGAGGCGGCGGCGGCGGCGGCTGTAGCTGTAGGGGAGAGGGTCGGAGAAGGGGATGGGAGCGAGAGGGGTCGGCCGAGCGAAACTTTCTCTTTTTTTCTTTGATTTGATGATTTGAAGTAAGTAAAACACTTTTTTTCTTTGGTACTCCTCTCCTTCTTTTTTTTTTTTTTGCGGGGAAACATGAGAGCTTTATTCAAACAAAGGACCTCCTGCGATCATCCGCCCAGAGGCTCGTGACCAGGAACGAGGGTTCTGAGTCCAACCAACTCTCAGTCACCATAAGCGAGCAGGCATGCTTCGCACGTAGATGAGCCGGGAGATTAGCTGTCCTACTTATATGTTGAATAGTAAAAGAATCAAACGACAAAGTAAGCTGTCCGATCTCTAACAAAATAGGAGCCACAATCGAGCGAGTGTTGTGGAGATCGTTCCAGAGATTCACAATCTCCAGACAGTCCGTCTCCATGATCACATGTGAGTAGCCCCTTAGACTTGCGAATAGGACTCCCTCTCGTAGTGACAAAGGACTCGGCGACGAGCGGGTCGGTAATACCAACCTGCGGCTTGCACCATGCTGCTAGAAGGGCAGTTGATGAGCGGGCAACACCCCCGCCCCTGCCACTCCAGAATCTGAGTTAATGGCGCCATCAGTACTGATCTTGACAAAACCAACATCGGGCGGTCTCCACCCATGACCTGGAAGGATGGATGCATCAGCACAAGGGATCTCCAGGACTGCAAGATCCTCCCGAATGCGACGAACAGACTGCGCCGGATCAGTGTGCTCCTTCTCATGTGTCCACCGATTACGCGAGGTCCAAATTGCCCACATCACCGAAATAATTTTAGCGCGCACCTGATCCGTGAAGCGTTCATCACAAAGAATGTCTCTTGACCAGGTATTAGGATGCAGCCTTGGTAAACGGAAGTCAAACCAAGTTTGGGCCTCATCCCAGAAACGTCGAGCATGACACTAACGCATGCATCAGATCTTCCTCTTTTGCCAGGCATACATTACATATGCTGAGAGGCTTGATATGTTTGTGCTTCAGGGTAGCTTCATCAGGGAGAATTCCACGAATTACTCTCCACCAAAAAACTCTCACCTTTGGCACAACTTTGAGCTTCCAAAGTGATGTCCACATCTGTTGATCTGTCTTTGAGGTGCCGGTAGTCGTCCCTTCCTCTAGAGCAACACGCTCCTTATGATTCACGAGAGCACGGTACGCCGATTTGACAGAGTAAACACCGGATGTTTCAAAAGCCCAAGCAAAATAATCTTCTCCTCCACCATTGCGCAACGGGATGTTTAGGATATCCTCTGCATCTGGTGCTAGGAAAGTATGACGAACTAGTTCATCGTTCCACCTCCAATTAGTATCATCAATTAACTCATGCACAAACTGAATTGGAGAGTTGGCCGGTCTGATCATAGTGGACATGCGTATAGTACCTGGGATCCACTTGTCGTTCCAAACAGAGATGGAGCTGCCATCACCAACACCCGCCCAGCCACAATAGCTCTCCATATGGCAGAAGCAGATTGCGGCACTGTTGCTTGCATGAAATCAGTGTTTGGGAAATACCTATTCTTCATTACACGGGCACATAAAGAGTCTGGACTAGACATGAACCTCCAACCATGTTTACCTACTAGAGCAATGTTGAAGAGTTCCATATCACGAAAGCCCATTCCGCCATTGATTTTGGGAGATGCGAGCGACTTCCAGGAGATCCAGTGCAACGACCGTTTATCTAGTGAGCTGCTCCACCAATATTTCGCCATATTTGACGTGTACTTCTTGCATACTTTCTTCGTAAGGCGGAAGCAGGACATGCTGAAGGTAGGTATTGCTTGCACTATAGATTTTAGAAGGATCTCGCGACCTGCACAAGCAAAATTCCTCTCAGACCATCCTTGCATACTCGTCCGAGCCCGATCACCAATATGATCGAAGGTCTCGCTGGTGATCCTTCCCACAGCTGTAGGAAGACCAAGATAACGCTCACTGAACACCTCGACTAAAATGCCCAGCCTTTGCTTCACTCTATGTCGTCTCCCTATCGAAGTGTTCGTAGTGAAGAAAACCGAACTTTTAGCTTTGTTTACACTCTGACCCGAGCAGTCTGCATAAATTTGCAGAATCTGATTCAGTCTATCGACACTCTCCTCCGTTGCACTGATGAAGATGAGGCTGTCATCGGCAAAGAGTAAATGGTTGATCCAAGGTGACCTACAGGACACCCGAATACCTCTATCCACATAGTGTCCACCAAAATGATTTAACAAAGAAGTTAGTCCTTCTGCACATAAAAGAAACAGGAAGGGGGACGCAGGACAACCTTGTCTCAGTCCTCTGGATGGATTAAAGAAAGGCAGCAATTCACCATTCATCCGAACTGAGAATCTGACGGAAGTGACACACCTCATAATCAGGCGAACAAAGTTTGCATTGAAGCCCAGTCTGAGAAGCATGGCTTCTAAGTAATGCCACTCCACACGGTCATATGCCTTCATCACATCCAACTTGACAGCACATGAAAATTGTTTCCCCCTTCTTCCTCCTTTTCATCAAATGAATACTCTCAAAAGCAACATGCACATTATCAGTAATGAGACGTCCTGGAACGAACGCACTCTGCTCCTCACCCACAATCGTGTCCATCCATGGTTTCAGACGGTTGGTTATGGCTTTGGCCGCTATTTTATACGGCACCGGACAAAGCGATATAGGTCGGTACTGTGTAATAGACTGGGGATGTCTCACCTTTGGAATTAAAGTGATTGGAAGTATCATTGCTTCCCACTGGCAGCTCCTCCCCATTCAGAAAATCCAATACAGCCGGCACTAGATCCTTCTCCACAAGAGCCCAATGTCGCTGAAAGAAACCTGCTGTGAATCCATCCACTCCCGGCGCCTTTGAGGGTGCCATCTGGAACAATGCCGCCTTAACTTCAGCAGCTTCAAAAGGCTTGCTCAATTCTGTATTCATCTCCTCATTGACCCGTGCTGGTACAAATTGGAGCAAGCCATCCATATTGCTAAAACCCTGAGAGGTGTAGAGCATCTGATAAAAGGATTGGACCTCCTCTTTGTCCTCCTCAGGTGTAGCACAAATCGTATTATCTTGTCGTTGCAGCCTCACAATCTTGTTCATACGTTTTCGCTGCCTCGCTTGAGCTTGAAAGTATGACGTATTCTGATCCCCAGCTCGTAACCACCGGACTCGCGATCTCTGTCGCAGCCATACTTCTTCCTGTCGAAGAGCTTCTCTTAGTTTGAGTGCTGTAGCTACCTCCTCGTCAGACGGTCCACGTCCCACTGACTGTTGCGGAGGGTTTCAAGTTTCTTCTGCAGTTTTTTAACAGTCCGAGAAATATTCCCAAACTCACGAGCACCCCAGGTCCCCAGTTCACCCTGTAGTTGTTGCAAGGTACCAGCTATACCTGCAAGTCTTTGTCCCCGATGCAGCCTCTTCCATGATTCACTCACAAGCTCATCATAGTCTGCATGAGATTGCCACACATTCTCGTAACGAAATTGCTTCATCCCTTTCTTATTCATATGTTGATGCTCACTTAGTTCAATTACAAGAAAGCAATGATCAGACTCTATTGAGCTGACATGTCTAACTCGAGTATGGGCAAAAAAATTGAAAAAATCCTCATTAGCGAGCGCACGATCGAGGCGTGCTTTCACGTTCGCTGCCCCTTGCTGTCTGTTATCCCATGTGTACTCCATACCCGTCCACCCTAGGTCTTGGAGAGCACAATCTTCGACCACCTCGCGGAAGGCCCTCATCTGCCACTCCGGCCGTGCCGCCCGGCTGAAGTGCTCGGACCCATACAAGGTCTCATTAAAATCACCGACGCAAATCCAAGCTCGATGTTGGATCGCATAAAGGGTTCTCATGAAGCGCCAGCTATGATGCCGATTCTCTGCTCTCGGTGCTCCATAGAAACCTGTAAATCTCTACTCCGGAGAGACTTGTCCCTCATTCTTGACTAAGACATCAATGTGACTCAGGCTATAGTTTTTCAGCTCAACTGAAACTTCCTTCGACCAGAACAGTCCAACACCGCCACTCAGACCGTCACTGTCGACTGCGAAACAATCCGCAAAACCCAACATGAGTTTCAGGTTTTCCACTCTCTTCGCCCTTATTTTAGTTTCCATTACAAATAATAGGGCAGGACCTTCTTGCTTCACAATGCTGCGAAGCTCACGAACTGCCTCGGGGTTCCCAAGCCCCCGGTAGTTCCAGCTCATGCAATTCATTGGGACAGGCAGGGCTGCATCACAGCCTCTGCCGAATTTTCTGGTGTTGGCTTCTTCTTCTTTCTGTTTCTATCCTCATCATTCTGACCTTCTGAACCATCCTCACTATTGAGCGATTTTCCCTCCAAATCTTCATGCTCTGTGGCTGATTTCAACAACAGTGTTGGTTGGTTCACTCTTCGGTATTCCTGTGTAGGCACCTCCTTCCTCTTTGGTAAGCGGGGTTTAATTGGTGAGGTGACCTCGGCAGTAGTCTTACCTGCAGCAACATTGCTAGAGTTCTTTGATTCCCTTTTGCTGGTGTTAGCTGAAGCATTCTCTCTCTTTGCACTGTCGCCAGAGAAATCTTTCCTCCTCTCCTCCGGAGCACGCAAGCTTGCCCCAAAAGGAAGATCTCCGTTCTTATCTCTCTTTCCCGGAGTTGGGCAAAAGAGCTCAGAGTGTCCCAAGCGGCCACAGGAGAAGCAAAAGTGCGGCACATTTTCATATTGTATCTCATACAGATCTTGCTTTTTCCTCCTGGCCGACTCAATTAGAATCCACCTCCTAAGAGGCTTACTCACATCAATGGTGACTCTCGCGCGCAAATAACCACCCGTGTGATCAAACTGCACCGAGGTAGCGTTCTTATCAATCTGCTTTGCAATTTCTTTACCCCATACTTCATCTCTGAGATTGTAGGGGAGATTGATGACCCGTGCCCAGAGCTGTAGCCGATCAAAACTCACCTCATCCGGCCTCATACACTCCTCAAAATCAGCAAGGATGACCGCGTGCTTGCTCACATGCCACGGCGATCCATCCCAAATCCGATCTTTGTCTCTCTTTGATTCAAACACAGCCGCAAACATGTTATCTCCCATGGACGTGAACTTCAACCCTCTAGGGTTTCCCCAAGCTGGACGTAGGGCGTTGCTTATGGTTTGAATATGGAGTAAATTGCGGTACAAAACCTTCCCTGCAATTAGCCACTTCGCCGGAGCTTCATCTTCCCGATCATCAATAACTAGAGGCGTAGCCTCTTCATCGGTGATCCCCAGTTTCCCAAGGGCCTCCTCCAGTTGAGCCCTAGCCGCGCCCGGCGAGCCTGGTGCCGCCCGCGCCTTCTCTCCTTGGTTCTCTGTCCGTCCGGGTGTGGGATTAGACCCACCCCCCTTGCCGGCGCCCGATGAGGACATCTTGCCCGGCCGTCCACGCGCCCCGCCGATCGAGATCGGGCGGGCGCCACCGTGCTACGCGAAACCCTAATCGCCTCAGCGGAGGCTCCTAGTTTTTCGGAGAAGTCTTGGTCATTTGCCAGTTGCACCTGGCCGGTTACTCCTCTCCTTCTTTTTCACACGTTTTGAGTAAAACCCGTTTTCATACATTTTGGAATACACCATTTTTTTTTCAAGAAAACTTCCAATCTACTCCCTCTGATTCCTAAATATAAGACCTTGTAGAGATCCCACTATAGACTACATACAGATGTATATCGACATACTTTAGAGCGTAAGTTCACTCATTTTGCTCCGAATGTAGTCTATAATGGAATCTCTAAAAGGTCTTATATTTAGGAACGGGGGGAGTATTCATCAAGGTAATACAAAGAACACCAAAAGTAAAAACTACATCCAGGTCTGTAGATCACCTAGCAAATTTAAAGCCCAGTCCTATAAATCGAAGGCCACCACTACGCACCGGGCGAATTTGGGCCGGTCGCCGCACCTGCGTTGGATCAAAGCAACCATCACCATTAGATTGCGTCTTCTTTGTCTCGCCTCAACAAGTCAACAACAAAAAACTCCCCTTCCAAAGAAGCCATGCGTCAGCGAGCGGTCGGTGGCCACCATGACTCCGCGCTTACCCCCTAAGTTGCCCGCGCTCGCCGGCGGCCGCGCTCCCGTCGCCGTCGAGTGGTTGCAGCTTCCTCGCCGGGCATTTCCAGCATCCTTCATGGGCAGTTCCAGCAATGCCGTTGGTGACTGTCGTAGCTCCGGGAAGCAACGTTGCCGCTCGCTACACCGGTACCAGCATGTCGTCGTCCGCTGGTTGCAACCCCGCGGTGGTGACCGTCGCATCTCCGGGGAGTAAGCGTCGCCAGCTCGCCACGCCGGTACCAACATATCCAAACACTGGTTCTAGCATATGAAATGGCTGGTTGTAGCATCCCTATTCGATAGGTCGCCCCTTGCAGCTCCACCACACCACGGTTCCAGCTCGCCGGACAATGGTTGCAACATCCCAACCCCAGGGGTTGCCTTGCTGCTCCACCGGACCACGGTTGCAGCTTCGCTGGACTGCGGTTCCAGCTCTTGTGGCCACGGTTGCAGCTTCCCCTTGCCCGGTTGCAGCACGCCACACCGGCAGCCATGTCTCCCCTTGCCATGGCTTTGCAAGACGACTTCATCCTGAGCTGCTAACTGCAAAAGATTTATTAAAACCAAAAGACGATGCTAAGTTCTCGGCACGTGCGCTAGAAATCTGGGTCTCCAACAGGCATAGCACGACCAGGGTAAATTTGGCCATTAAGAAACGGACCTCTCAAACTGTCGCGGGATGGCGGTCCTCCTCGAGGGAGGCAGCTGATGTTGCTTCAGATGTGTTGGACTTCGCCGATGAGTTCCCCTTCCTTGCTTTCTTTCGCTCCATTGGCGTCACATAAGGTGGAGGGGGAGGAGGTATGACAGGCAGCACATGGCGCAGCTGTAGATCAACTGGTGTTGCAAGGTTCGCATCCTCATAGAAAGCCCTTGATCCCATCAGCAGATCAAAGACGGAGCAGCCTCCAGCAGCATACTCTTCCCACAGACAATCCTTTGACAACGTAGACGGCGTATACTTACGCGTTGGATATAGGCCAGCGTCACTCGGCTGGGCTGAAGGCCATAAAAGCCCACAGGGGTTCACATGACGATGCGTGTATCCTGCGTTAGGCAATTGTTGTGTTCTGATTGGTTGTTTCAGCCCTCCCACGGATCAACAGGCCTGCACCGTCTGATCCTCCAAAATCCAACGGCAGTAAGATCCTTCTGTCGAGCACAACTCCTCATGATTTGTCTTCTTTGCTGTCCAACGGCGAGGCCCACATTCATCTTCTTTGCTGTCCTCACCATTAGCTTCTCCGTCGAGCTCGGCAGTTTGTGAATCTGTTGGTCGATTCAAATTCTCCCTTATTTTTGCTTCAGATTCTCCCTCCCTTGCGATTCTGATTATTCGAGGCGTCTTAGGATTTGTCGATGCACAGGCAACCGCGGTTCCACGGCGTCCCTATCGGTGGAGATGGTCAACTGGACAGGAGCATGGGTCTGCGCAAAGACCGTGGCAGATATGGCAAATCCCTTCGATGATTTTAGAGCATGGTTAATAACGCATTGTACAATGCAAGGTGCTTAGGAAAGGTGCTTGGAGAAATAAAGTAGGCTTTTCCTAAGCACCGATGCTTATTTGTACAGGATAGATGCTTAATTAGACGTCTCTCTTGTAGAAATAGGCACCGGTGCTTTAGAAAAAATAGGTAGTATCTAGCATTGTACAAGGCTTAATATAGCCAGCTGATGGTTATAAGGAACTGCCATGTCATCTATAGCCATCATCTATAGACATACATACAATAATGTGAGCTATTAGGCTGACTGTTACATTAGTACTTCTTACCATCTTCTCTCTATCTCTTTCTTCACATTTATTGTATTTACCTATGAATGCGTATATAGCTAGGCTCTTGCATGAGGCTAGTCATAGTGGGAGTAACATAATTAGTAACATAGATGCCACATAAGCAAAAATGGTGAGGTGGTAAGTAGTTAATGAGGAGAGAGCCAAATAGAGTAACATAATATGAAACCATCACATAGCGCTTACCGATGCAAAATGAGTCTACAAAGTAATAAATGAACACATCTATGTTACCACACATATGACACTACCCACTGTAAAGCCTCCCGGGCCATGACCTCTCAGTCCGCGGTTCGGAGCTTCTCTCCTTGAGGGACTCAAGCTCTGCTTCCTTGGCCTAGAGCTCTCTTCTCCGGGCCCGCACTTTTTCAGCAAGCTGCCTTGCCTCGAACTCAATCATTGGTGGCATGCAGATCTTCGTCCTAAAGATCCTCATAGGCCGCCATTCAAGCCCGTCCGAAGGCAAGAAGGAAGCAAGATCAAGATATCCGGCAACAATCCAGGTCGGTTGAAGACCCGGGAACGACCTCGCCCGGCAACGATCATCCCTAGCTGGCCCGCACTCACCAAGCGTTCGACAGAAAGTTGTCGTCTCCGCCACGTGTGGCGCGGCAGTTCTGCGAGCAGAACCCTTGCGCCACACGGCAGGTGGGCAGGCATGCCAGGAGATGGACAAGACGCAAGGGGTGAATCACTCCTTCGCCTCGCCACATGGTGTACACATGTACATCGACATGTCGCACTTCTCGCAAGTGACACCAAGGTCGGTGGTGACAAGAGAGGCGTTCGTTTCCGAAAGATAGAAGACGGCGACACATCATCATGCATTTAATGCTCTCACCTACCCTGTCGGCATAGGGTAGATTCCTTGGCAGATAAGCCATTGTAGTGCCCCTTGAACTATAAAAAGGAGGATGGGGCTATAGAAAACAAAAGGATGGACACTTAATAGAATAGCAGTAGGAGCACACAACGCTTCCCATTCCCGGGAATGACTTGTAGCTCATCAGACACTGAAAATAACCACACAAACAGCAGGATTAGGGTATTACGCCACCATGCGGCCTGAATCTGGGTAAATCATCGTGTCATTTCATGCATCTCCGTAGTGTAGGTTCTCACCTTCGGGCCCCACTCACCAATCAGCAAAGGGACCTTCACAGTCCACGGTGTCTAGCGTGTGTTCTGCACATGCGCTACGACACCCAGCTTAATATATACCTAAAATTAACCGCTATTTCTAAAACATTGAACAATGCATGAATCGCTCACAAGTGTCTGAACTTTGCATCCATATGAACGTACGCAACAACCGACATGTCGTGCGGAGGGGAACTTTTGGTCTATGGGGACATATACACCCTATATGAATTTTTTTTAGTAATTTAACAAAAAGTCAAAAAAATTCTGAAAATATTTTTGAAATAAACTTGACCTTACATTGTACTTTTGAGAAAAAATTCACAAAAAGAAAATCCCCCTTTGACTTCTTTTCAAAAAAGATAAAATTTTGGGCAAAATAGTGTGAATAGTGACCTATAATAGCAAATAAATTTTGTCTTTTTCGCTGTGAAGTCAACGCTGGGTTTTTTTCATGGAAATTTATATAACAGTGCAAAAGTAAGTCAAGTTTATTCTAAAAAAAACTTTTGAACTATTTTGACTTTTTGTTTAATTATTAAAAAAAATTCTCCATATAGGGTGTATATACAACCAGGAACCAAAGTGTATTTCCCCGCGTCGTGCTCCTCTTTCTATTTTCTTGAAAAGCAGAGAAACGAATCACATACAAGCACCAAGTTTGCTTCATGCATGAAAAGCACACACAACCAGCATGTCAGGTGCCTCTTGGTTCAGATACATACGTAGTAGGAGTACATGATAATAAACAAAACACTCTGAAAACAAAAACCAACACTCATCTCGTCCAGCAGCGGCGCACCCATTCATGCATACACTACACCAGGCAGTTGCAGATCGATCGAGCTGCTACAATTGCAAACCCATACTCTATATAGCAAGCACTCATCAAGCCACTCCAATTAATCCCAAGCCGCACACGGCAGGCAGGCACAAATCTGCCCGCTTCTTATTCCAAAGCCACAATATAATTAAGGTGAGAGTGCCTCCATAAACTCGTGCTGGAATTTTGTCTATTTGGACGAGCCCAATAGCAATTTCAGAAATTCCTAATAAATCATAGAGGCCCACGCAGCCCATTCGTGCAAGGCAAGAGGTGAAACTAAAGTTTAGTCCCATATTGCTAGTTTGATGGGAGTTGGACCTCCTTACAAGAGAGGATGTTTCCCCACATGTATGAGCATGAGAACAAGAAGAACATTCACGCGCGCTCCTCCTCCGCCGCCCGCCTCGTCCCGCCGCGCCGCGCCGCGGGTTGCGGGAATGAGCCGATGTATAAATTTTTGCCACGCACGACGGGTATACGAACGGTCACACGGAAGCTGAAATGTTTTTGCTATAGTGGAGATTGAATCCGAACGGCGCACCTGTTCGCCTGCTGCCTGTTCGCTTCGTCTCCCTCCACTAGTAGAAAAAGGGTCTTTTGTCCCGGTTCATAAGGGCCTTTAGTCTCGGTGGACTAAAGGGTCGGGACTAAAGCCTCCCCCTTTAGTCCCGGTTCTCCACGTGGCCGCTGCCTAGAGCTCCACCTTTAGTCCCGGTTGGTAACACCAACCGGGACTAAAGGAAATTTTATGATTTTTTTTTTGAATTTGGACTAAAGGAAATTTTATGATTTTTTTTTGATTTTTTTTAATTTTTTCCTGATTTTCAAATTTCTGAATTATTTTAACCTCTAATTTCTAATCACCCCTCATCACTGCTCAATTTAACCTCTAATCTCTAATCACCCCTCATCATTCCAAATCATCTAACTTCCTAGACGGTCACCCATCCTATTACTACCCCAGCCTGAGCACGCTTAACTTCCGGGTTCTATTCTCCCTCGTTTCCAAGTCTGCACTTGTTGTTTTCCTGACAATAGTAAGATGTCAATCCTATTAACCCTCAGGAGTTTAGTTTGAGCATGAAGTCACAAATTTCACTGTTTGAGTTTGAAACTATTGTTCTCAAAAACAATAATTATTTAGTAACACTAATATTTCTTGAATAGTAGTTTGACCATTGTTCGACCACCGTTTGACCACAGTTTGACCAGATTTGACCAAAATTCAAAAAAACTGAAATAATTATTTAGTTACACTAATATTCTTGAATAATTATTTAGTAACACTAATACTTCTTGAATAAGTAGTTTGACCATAGTTTGACCAGATTTAATGAAAATTAAAAAAAAACTGAAATTTGAGCATAACTTTTTTTCCTTTTAGAATTTGAGGATTCTAAAAATTTGCAAACAGGCCATAGGCCGTCAAAATCGAATGCGGATTTTCATGTTGAACATTTTGATATATTATACATTTTTTTCTAACATCGTATGCAAAAGTTATAGCCGTTTTACATTTTCCCTACACTTTTTGCAAAACATGTCCAAATTTAAGTTTTTAAATTTTCCTAACTAGTAGATGTAGTAACATAACTACATCTCGAAGGATTTTAATTTTTGAAGTTTTTATCATTTTCTTTTGCTTTTTACAAAACTGAAAAGGCGGGAAAACACCCCTCTGCCGCCAACACTACTGAGCGCGCAAGTATTGGCTACCCACTGTTTCGACGAGACTCTTCAAACTAAACCCCACATGGATATGTTTCGGTGATTTTTTTTTCAAAAATAAACTTTAATGCCAGATGAGGCAATTAGTTGCTAAACAGAAGCAACTTCACTCCATTAAAAGTACTAATTACCAACAATAGGCACGAACTAGTAATAGAGAACAACTTCGAAACAGACGTTATAACATCACATCACTTCATAAGCCAACTTTCTTATTCTACTAGAGGCAACTTTAGTGCTAAAAATAGGCAACTTCTCTACATTTTGTGTCCTAATAATTTTGTCTGGAATTCTCCTAACTTCCTCTCGGTAACTCTAAGTTTCCTATTGTTCATGGTCATAAGGTCGTTGTTTCTCTAAATGTCCTATAATACTATAATATCATCTACCGTTTGATACTCTTGTGTCTGCTATTGCTAGTTATGGTAGGCAAACTTGGTGGTGAATCGAGGCAACTTCGAGTATTTGTAGGCAACTTAGAAAAATAATGATAAACCACTTCACAATATTGTAGGCAACTATTTTCTGAAAGTTAGGTAACTGGACAGAATGATAAACTAATTACCTAATCAGGTAACTAGGCATCAATGGAGACAATTTATAGTATTTATAGGCAACTGAACATCAACCGTAGTCAACTAACCATCAACAAATAGACAAACGACTAGACGTGATAGCAAGTTGGGATAATGTTAGCAAATTCACAGGTCACAAATCTCAGCGAGTTGTTTTGCTGTAGCACTTAAAGGGGTCTGATGTTTGTGTTTTTTTCTCGTTTTATGAAACCAACCTAATAGATAGTCTATAGATAAAAAGAAGAAGTTGCTTCGTTGTAGCACCTATAGTTGCCTCCATTGCACCCAAAGTTGCCCACAAAAAAAAATTTGACGAAACCTATCCATATGGGATCTAGTTTGTGAAGAACCCGTCCTGAGAACTCAACGGTGAAAACGGAACCGGATTTATGTTCGAATCAAACAGTTTGACTTTTAAGAATTTTTGAACCCCCAACAAATGCACGTGACGACAAGATCTAGGCTGATTAACAGGCGTGACTGTGTGTGTGTGTGGGGGGGGGGGGGGGGGGGGATGGTGGCTAGGACCAAGGCTTTCTTTTTTGGATGCGCGTGCGGAGGGACAGGTTGCATTTTCTATATATGGCAATAGCGCTGGATCACACGACAGGCGCCCGAGCGCCGCTAGCCACGTCTCTAATAGCCAATCTCATCATAGAGTTATATAAACGAGGGTTTAGATGGGATGGCACTACATGATCCATCGGTGGTTGTAATATGAGCAGGATAATAAGAGCCAACTTACTCGTTATATGGGGTTAGTCTAATAGCCCACCAATAATAGTTAGCTGTAGCAATATACTACCCCTCAATAACCGGCCCACCCTCACTCAAAAAATCTCTTCAACTTATGTTACAGTTGACTACAAATCTACAGTCGTTATCTCCTTCAACTCAACACACATTAGTATTCCAGTACTTGACTGACTCGCCTACTGATTGATCGTTGTCATTTTCTAATCTCAAGAATTATATTAGCATAAACAAGACACGACTAACCCACCTACTGATTAGTCCATTGTCATTTTCTAATACGTCTTGAACTTACATTAGTAGCCAGGACGCAGACAATAATGCGAGCTGGCATTTGTCGGATTTGCTGATAAGTCCCAACCACACCTTCCGTCCAACATCTCTCAATTCCATTGCTATTCGCTTCATTTGGTGTGCACCCCACATCCTCCGAATCAAGCAGATGGATGCCCAGAGACGTTGAGTTACTCAAGGATGAGATGGGAGAGCATGAACGGCCTGCTCCTCCACCTCCACCGAGGGCGCACCAGCGCGACCACCAGGTCCGCGCTTGGATGAAGCAAGTTGTCGGGCTCACCAGCGGACTGCGAGGGCAAACGTCGAGCTTACATCCACAGGTCACAGCGCTGGCCAATGCCAAGTGGCTTCCTGGGATACTGCGGCGCATCGCCCGTATGTGTGCAACTATCCCCAGCGGCATCGACGCGCGACGCGGATCCAGGAGCTCAAGTCCGGGCGCGTGACGTGGGAGACAGGAAGCTAAGGTACGTGTCACTGTGCCACGGTCTGCTAACCAAGATGATGTGATATTTATGGACAACATACATGCGCACCACGGACCGGAAGCTGAGGAAGAAGATGCTCGGAGACGTGCTCTTCTTGTCAACTGTTCGTGGTCGGAGGATAAAGATGCTTATGAACGAAATTTGATGATACCATCAAGTCCCTGCTGCTATCTGATGAGGAACTCGTTGTTGAGGTAGCAAACGGGAATCACAACCCAGGATATTCCTGATGACATGGAATTTATACGATGGGTGTGGTTTATGCACGGAGTGGATTTGGTTTCACATATCTTATTGCACAGAAACTTCATGATCAGGAAATGAGCTCATTTAGTTACAGAGCCTTCCTCGAGGTGGACAGTATCAGATTATAGACCTTTGGTCCCGTTACTGCAGAAAATGCTGGACCAAGTGGCTAAACAAGATCCGCCCAGGATGGAAACAGAGAGAGTAGGGAAACATCCGGGTGATGGACGAGGCCATGCAACTCACCAAGACCCTTGAGGGGCATACTCAGAGGTAAACAGTTCTTCATCATTCTTCAAGTCGTCAATCATCGTTACATGAAGAAGATTGGAATAGCATATGGTCTGCGTGTTACAGCTACTGTCATGGCTCTCCTGGTAGCGCTACTGTCATTACCACAAAAGATGCTGATTTAGTGGAGTCCCCCTATAAAATCCTCAAGCCACACAACTCTATTTGGTGCTTTCTGCAGTAAAACCAGGAGCTCGTCTGTTTTGGTGGTACTGTACATCATATAGAAAGTATTTTAGAATTATGTCACCCCGATGTCTTTGCAATGAAGATGTTCCAACATCTTATGTATGTTAGCACTAGAGGTTACAACCAGTTAGGCCACTTTAAGAAAACCTTAGAGGATTGCCGGAAAGGAAACAAAAGTGTGGCAAAGCAATGTGAAGGTCTCCTACAATGACCTGCCTGCCAAGTACAGGAGCTGCTTGTTTGTACCTAACCATCTTCCCGGAAGGTGACCCCATTAGGAGAACAACCGTGTGTAGATGGATAGCGAAGGGCTGATAACCTACGAGGAGAATCGTGCAAAAGATGAAGCCGATTCCTATTTTAATGCGCTCCTCCCAAGGTGTCTCATTCAACCAGTAGATCAGTGACACGGGCAAGATCAAGACATTTACATTGCATCGTGTTGTGCATGAAGTCATCACCAGGATCGCTAGAGATGTTAACTATGTGGACACGAACCTACCACCCGGTTTGGCTCGCCACCTTCCCGTCACAGCAGAACTGGAGTACAAGCATCTCGTGCAGACCATTCCTTGGAAGAAGCTGATGGCAATGGCATTGTAGCATTTCTTCCAGACTTGGCGAAGTTATCTCAGTGGCAGCTAATGAAGATGCTGGATCTTGAAGGTTCAGAGGCTTAAAGAAGCGGCACTTGAAGAGCATTGTTAAAATAATACTGCTGAAGTACTGAGCCTCAGGAACACAGATATCACTGAACTACCCAAGCAGATCGAGAAGCTGCAGTGTCCCGAGACGTTGGATATCCGGCAAACAGCGGTACAGTCATTCGCCACAAGATCAATCATGATTCCAATGCTAAAGCATCTTCTTTTGGCCCGAAAGGATCTCGAGGCAACACCTCCGATGGGTCTCAGGATTTGTTTATGGCGGTCGCCTTCCTAGAGACATCAATAGAATGGAAAATTGAAGACACGTCCCATGTTGAAGTTTCCGACCGTGTTAATGATTAACCTGATCATCTGTTACGGCTGAGGAAACTGGGTGTGATTCTTTCTGCTGAGAAAGGTGGCTTGTGTGTTCTCACTTCAACAGATTGAAAAATACACGGTTGCCTTCGCTCCTTGTCAATCGAGATCAACCACCACCTAAGTCGAGGTTACTCTTGGTGCAGAGGAGGTGGTTACATTAACTTCGCCTCCCAAACTTCTTCAGAGCCTGAAAATTAGTGGCATCAGAGCTTCTCCAACAGGCGCGCAAACCGCGCGGCACATTAAAACTTTTTTAACAACGCTGAAATAGTGTTTTTTTTGCGGGCAGCAGGGCGCTGGCTCCAGCGACCGCTGCAAATATGGCGCGTGCGAGCAGCTCCAGCGGCGCTGCAAAAAAAAGGCGCACGCGAGCAACCGGTACTATGCACACAACGAATAGCATATAGATAAAAATTCAACATATAGCATAGTTCATATGATACACAATAGCATAGTTCAAGGCCAACACCACAAACTAGTCCATACGATAAAATAATAAAACGATAGATAAACGGTACTTACGATGCAAATATACTAGAAAACTACTCCTCGTTGTCGTCCTCCTCCTGTGGTCTAGTCCGACGACAGGAACACGTCATCCCACTGAGGATCATTGTCATCAAAGGTCAACGGCTCTCCCAGTTCGCACTGCGCTATCGTCAGTGCCTTCCGCTCACGTATGTCCGCCCGATCCGCGGCTCGCTTTGCCCTCCTCTCCGCCCAGAAGTCGTTCTCGGTGGCGACGTCCTGTGGGAAGCGCTGGCGTCACTCCGCCATGGCGTACTCGTCCGCTCCTGCCTACGCTGATTGCGCGGTCCTCGTCGGTTGATTAGCCGTGGCGGAGGCCGAGGTCTGCGCCTGCTGGCACGTAGTTGAAGTTCATCTGCGAACGTGGCCTCGAGAGGCGCCACGCCGCCGCGTTATACGTGCGGGCGCCTCGTGGGCGGTCTCGAACGTCCCCAGGCCGAGACGTGTATTACCGGAGTGGATCTCCGCGTAAAACATGCCGAAGGGGCGGCTCGGACGGTGGTAGCCGGAGGTGCTCCGTACGGCGTCGGGCGGGGGAGAGAGGCGGTGTGGGAGAAGGCGCGGCGTCGGTGGCTGGCGCTGGAGGCGAGGAAGAACGGCGAGGCGGGGAAGAAGAGGCAATGGATTGGCGTTGGCGGGCTAGCGCGCGGCTTTTATAGAGCGCGCCCACACCGCACGCCAAATCTGCTGCGCGTCGGGCCGCTTTTTCACGCGTGCGCATTTCTTTTTTTCCGCGCCGGATACTCCCCGCGCGTGCTGACGCGCCAAACCGGCCCCCGCGCGCGAAAACTTGTCTTTTTTTCCCACGCGCGCGATATCTAGCGCGCTGTTGGAGATGCTCTCAGAAGTGGTCTTATAATCTGGATTGCAGAGCTTGATCAACTTACCAAGATAACACTGAGCGAGACTTACCTGGGGAAAAATATATGCGCATCCTTGGCAAGTTTAGAGCTCTGTGTTGCCTAGCTTTGGCGCAATTCATACGCCGGAAGCGGGCTCACATTCCAAATGAAGAGTTCAAGATCCTAAAGTCTTTGGTTGTCGATGACGGCATCATCACCAACATTACTTTTCACACTGGAGCGGCTCCCAAGCTCGAGACGATTGTGTGGTCCTTCGCCAAATGGAGTCTATTTCTGGAGTCCTCTACCTTCCCAAGTTGATGAAGCTCGAGCTCAATGGTGACTGCAACCCTGATCCAGTGAGACAAGAACTTGAAGAGCACCCCAACAGTGTTGATTTCAAGCACAAGCCAGGCCATGAACATCAAGATGATGGAGCTACTGTTGCTGCCTCCACCTCCATGAGCAACTGATGGGCTACTATCCATTAACTGGAGACTTGCTCGGTCTGTGTTTGCCCCACGCATTTATCATCCTGAATAAAGCGGCAGCTGCCTGTAGAGTGCCTGGTCATCTTCTTTCAGTCTAGCGCCTCACTCTATCTGTCCTTTCTGTTTTGTGTAATTTGTGCGCCTTTTCTGGGTGCACTTGTGTGTTTGGTTTTAATTCTTTGTACTCTCCAGACCTGGATTCTGTTATGTGCGTGCATGTTTGTGTGTGAGCTGCATGCTCTGGTGTGTGGTGTGGTATTGGATTTTTATTGTACGTCTTGTTTACCGCCAAAGCTATATCTGTGTTGTTTATGTTGATTGTTATGGACTACCTCTGTCTTTAAACATAAGACGTTTTGACAGTTTAAATTGAACTGTCAAATTGTCTTATATTTAGGAACAAAGGGTGTAGTTCATAGTTGTTCAAAAAAGTCGGGAGCGCAGAGTTGTTGTGATGAAAAGATTAGAGGTTCCCCGAACATCTCTGTTCTTTTCGCCATTCTGAAATTTCTTGGTGTTGTTGTGTTAACTGTAACTGTCATCTTACACTGTTAAAAACTGATATTCGATCAGAAGATGTGGTGAGAATCAGCTGTCCTGATTTCTGACATCTTACTCTGTTGTTGCATTCTGCTAACCCGAGGTGGTGAAATCAGCTGTCCTGATTTCTAACATCATCAGAAGCGGTACAGTACATGTCCAAGATCAGATTGTCTTCGTCAGTCATTATAATCACTAGACCAATATAATGCACATAACTGTAGACCTCAGATTTATATTGTTTTTTAACAGAGTAGGTCTGTCTTTGATTAACCTGTGCAAAGTAAGCCGCTCTATCACATTTGTAAGGAACACTGCCCTCGAACTGAATTCTGTAAAAGTCTTTTTCTAAACCATTTGGTCCACAAAGGAATCCTCTTCTTCCAGTGATCTGCGTGGTCTCTGGTGTGTGCCACGCTTGAGGGAACACAATTACTCTAGTTATCTGTTGGAAAACAAAGCAGTCTCAGTAAATTCTGTTGAAAACGATGGCCACGTCATTCCCCAAGCTTCCACCTGCGGTGGCCACCGGAATCCCCGTTGCCCTCCATGATTTTCCACAGACTGCTCGGCGGTGGCGGCCGCTCCAGATATCTGCTTGCCGGGACGCCACGTCCGCCGGTGGGTTCTGTCGCGGCAGGCCTTGCCAACTCGACCCCGCACCACACCCGTGAGGCTGTGACTCTGAATTCTGTTTTAATCTGATTCTCCCAACTCAGCTTCCTGATTCCTGCAAATCTTGTTGTATAGTTGCAGGTGAATGGATTTTTCAGCTAGAAGGTTTAGATAATGGATTTGGAGTACCTCCATTCGATGGATGGGTTGATAATGTGAGCTCTGTACTTCCCGCTGCCGCTACTGTTACTTTTCTGTCTGTCGTAATGTCTTTTAACTTTTTTTGGAAAAGGAGGTTGACCCCCTGCCTGCATCTGGGCGATGCATTAACATTTTATTAATTTTATACAGTCGTAATGTCTTATAGAGAGCTTAAGTGGCGATGGGGGAATATCTGTTTTCAGTTCAGCCATCTGGAGGAGGAAATTTAGGGGTATATATGACAAGATTAGAAGACGTGCCTATACTGCTCTCTACTAATGAGATTTATGTCAGTGATTGTATTTATCGTTCTTCCTGTGCTGACAAGATTTTGGGTAGTTGAGCTTGCTGTACTACCACCTCATGTATACTAATGACAAGATTTGGGATACTTGAGTCCGTTGTCCGAATGGACCCCCAAAAATGCCAAATTTGGCCTGCTAATTGTAATGATGTGTGATGAATGTGGGGAAAAAAATTCAAGACGGCGAATGAAGCAGCGGTCACTTTGCCTCCAAACCAGACCAGAAGAAAGAAAGAAAGAAAGAAAAGCAAAGAAAAGAAAACAGAAAAAAAAAAGATAAGAACAAAAATATATGACAAAAAAGCAAATGAAAGAAAAGAAAAGAGATGAAAGCAAAGAAGAGAGAGAGAAAAAAAAGGATTTGTCCAAGTTCTATTTCTTGGGCACTTTGCAAAGGTGACAGCACCTTTAAATAAAGTAGAAGGCATATATTGCTGCACTTTGCTGTGCAATGGCTTTCCCAAGCGCAAGCTAGCATGGAATCAAAGCTATAATTAATTAGAGCATCATCTTATGAATCATCTTTAGAAAAGAAACGGCAAAAGAAACAAAATAAAGCAGCGTGCGAGGTTGCTTCATGCTTTGGCAAAGAGAAAGCAGTGAAGCTACGCAGCTACAAGCAAAGAAACATCTATGCAGTGCAGCAGTAACTGTGCACTTTTAGTTGGAGATAGAGGAGCCAATTGTTCTACTCCTCGGCTGATCTCGCATTTCTTCTCTGAATTAGGGATTCATTATCAGCATGTGACGGTCTTCGCTTCTGCTTGGTCAAGCTGCTCTCGTCTGCTACCAGGTAGTAGTACTTATAATTAATTAGTTACTATCTGATGGCTTCTTCCGTTCTTCCTAGCTGTGTATGTTAAATTTGGGATGTTACTGAGCAGTACCGCACATGTTGCCGTTATTTTGTATATACGCAGGCGGTGTCGCGAGATCGACAGATCTTGGACTGATGGGTTAGACTGATATGATTGAATCGGCTGCTGTTTCCTCTCCTGGTCTTCGACAAGGAATATATTCACCACCATGAGATTGATTAAATTTGCCTCTGGTTTTCTCACTTGATCTTCGTGTCGTCGTCGATCGGAGATTCGGAGTTGTTATTCGTCATGAGTCGCCGTCTTGAGTTGGTAATTCTCTTTGTGCATTTTACGTTCACAAACTAGTAATGCATGCAGTGGTTTTCTCACCGATGAACTGATCTCAAATTTAATAATTTCCACTCATTGTTGTGCGGTAAAAAAATGGATCGGTGATACCTGGCTTGTTGGTTCGTCCGAGCCTCCGAGGACAGCAAACACGCGGTTCATTTCTTTTAATGTCAATTACCAACACAAGATATGTAGTTCTTAGAATAGAAAACTGAGGATCCAGGTAGCTCTCGGCATCACCTCCTCCGTAGCCGTCGAATTTGATTGGGATCAAACGACTCGGAAGCAATGTCTATCCGAGTACAGTTCTTGCAACTCGCCCCTTGTTTCAGTTGGCTTGACCGAAACAATGAATCCCTTTTTGAAAAGGGAATATATTAATATCGCGATGATATCATTACACCTAGCCTCTGCACCTACAAGGTGTCGTCGAGACATCCAGGATGCACACAACCAAATGAGAAATAAAAAGAAAGAAAAAAAAACAAAAGTCCCGCCACAGCAATCAACTCCTCTCAACAGCAGCACTCATACCACCACCAAATACAACACCCGGAAAACATAAAAGGTCTCCAAAAGCAACGATTTCAAGAAGGGAACAGTGCACAAGCACCGTCGTTGCCCGCATCCAAGAACTTAGGTTTTCGCCCTGGAGAAAGTCCGCACTCTCAAAACAATTCCTTGAACAAGGCAATCGCCAGCATAACCAATGAAGGCCAGACCTTAAGTTTTCACCATGAAAGTCACAACTTGGCACCCGAGGGGTACCACCAAAGATGAAATCCACCAGTGTTGCCGCCCCACTTATCACTGCTGCTCCTGAGAGTCATCTAACACCTGGCTGACTCCATCGCCTCCAAGACTCCGTCTGTGTAACTGATCATCTGATCTCGACCACCATGACCTTCTCCACTGTTGTCCTCCACCATGGAAATCGAGAAGCCGACATGTCCCAAGGTGTATGGTCAACAGAGCTTCACGCCACGCTCTCAGAACCTCGTAGGCTGATATGGATGTGCATGACCAACAACTAACCGATCCAGATATCCCGAGCAAATTCTCCGGCGGCCGTTCGGAACACGTCGATGGCCAGATCGAGGAGGACCGATCAAGCGGGACATTGCCTTGATGCGAGAAGAGCACGAGGACCACAATGGGGACTAGATGAGCAATCGTGAGATCCGCCAAACCAGCCACAACCGGCCAACCACCTCCGGTGGAGGAGGAGATCGCCACCGCCATAATCCTCGTGATGCGTGGCAGAACCGGAGAACCTCCGCGAACTGTAGCCACGCCGATGAGAGGCAGCAGTTTGGCGCGGACGGCAGCACCCGCTTTTGTCAGGTTCCGATGATGGACCATCGTCAACACTGTAGATCGAGCCCACGCCCCGCCTCCTGCCATCCCCGCCAACTGCAGCAGGCCGCCGCTGTCGCCATCACAGCCGCAGGGGACCAAGAATCGGGCCGCTGCCATCTCAGCTCCTAGAAGCAGAGGAGGTCCACCACCGCACGCCACAGGGCCTTTGCCCGCGAGTGTTGCCGCGAGGCGGAGGAGGGGGAGGCGCAGGAGGTCGAGGGGAACCCGGTGGTGGCCTCCCGGTGTGGCCGGTGGCCGCCGCATGGGGTCGGGAGAGTCGGGGTCGCGCTGTGACCAACGAGCAAGCCGAGTGGCCCTGCAGTGGTCGTCGTCGCCGAGTGTCGCCGCATGTAGGTCGTCGTGCAAGCGCATCCATGCCGGATCTTCATGGCCAAACGCCTCCAGCGACCGATCAGGCGAGATCCTCCATGCAGGCGTGGAGCACCAACAATCTCACCGCCGTCCCAGCACCACCAGCGCTAGCAGCAACCACATGACCACGCCGTATGTCCATGTCCACTCCGAGTTTCTGACAACAAAACGTTGTTGCCGAATAGTGGCAGCGAAAGACGACCGTGTTAGTGGGCGATGCGGCCGGAGATGTTGTTGCAATTTTTGTAACATCTTGTAACAGAAAATAGACGCAGTGAGAGCTGTATTTGCAATTTTTGCAACAAGGGTCTGTTGCAGAAAATAAGAGAAGAAGAGGTTTTGCAACAGGGGACTTGTTGCAGAAAATTAGAGAAGAGGAGGTTTCGCAAAAAGGTCTTGTTGCAGGAATATAGAAGAGAAGGTTCGCAACAAGAGTATTGTTGCAGGAAATTAAGGAAGAGGACCTGACAGTTCGCGACACAGAATTGGATGGCTCACAAGCGTAGCACGCCCCCTAAACTAAACATGCTATTTTATGTTTTTAGGGTAACATGCTATTTTATGTTGGTTCCTTTTCTTCTAATACAGTATTTTGTAATAATTTGGTTGTGTGCATTCCCGATGTCTTGAGTAGCTCTTGAGATCGTGTTGATGCAGAGACCAGGTGTAATTGATATTTTTCAATATTAAATATACCCCTTTGTAAATAAAATAAACAAAAACTAGCAGACACAAAAATGAAAAAGAAAAAGAACTGGCCCTCAGTGACCATATGTAAACTATCAGGACAAATTATATCCGACGGGTAGACCAGATGCCCAAGTACTCACTATAATACTTTGTCGTGGGTCTAGCTGTAAACAGTAACAATAATTATTTTGTCCAAAGATGCATCATTGGTATAAATATTATATTAGTTTTGTAACTACAAAGGTGTTCTAATTAATTAACATGTTTTAAACAGGCCTTTGGGTCAAGGAATGTTGATGGCGCCAGAGAGGAAATATTTCGATATGTCCGAATAAAAGACCGCAAAAAGATCATCTATTTCATGGTTGGGATGGATTTGGAGCGTCAGCTGTTCTTAGATCCATTGCAAGTGTTCCATCTAGGAGAACCACTCCGCAACTATGCTTGACAGAATAATTATATAGATTGTTCTAAGTGGAAAAATAACAGAGCAGTGCAGAGGGCAATTACAGAGGAACTAGAACTTGACCGTCAGTAATGGCTATTCTAGATGAGCAGGATGAAGAGGATGATTCAACAAGTTGATGAAAGCTCGAGGAAGAGATAGATAACGTTGGGCAAGTGATTGACCGAACCCTGAGGGACACCAAATTTATGATGATTTTTCTTAATGGAAGTGATCATGAGGTTGACGTAAGTATTTTTGGCATTCCTCCATTTGGAAGATTTGTCAACAACTGTCTTATATGGACCTTCGACAGAAGCAACCTGACCATGCACTACAACATTTCATTGTAGCAAACAGCTAAGATATACTCATGTTTTCTACGTTCCTTTCGTCCACTCGAAGAATTAACAAGTTTAACAAGTTCACAGTTCCGTGTACTGCTACATCAACAAGCTGCTGTCATAGTTGCTCGCGTTCGATGTATATGATGGACATCGATCAAGCAATTGTTGCAGATTGTTGTCTATATGAGTATTCTTGTGTTATAGTTTCCACGCTGCATCAAAGAACACTTGGTTGGGCTGCGCATGCTTCCAACTACTGGAGGTCCGATGGGATCATACAAGGAGAAAAAGCAAGGAATATTAGTACAATGCATGGAGAGATAAATTGGGAGTGTGATGCCTCTTTGGTTGATGAGCTGTATAAAAGTTCATGAAAGATCCGGAGCCTCCTTTTCTGGTACTTAAAGATGAAGATATCTATGAAGAAGGGGCATACCGTTGGATTCAATAACATCGAGAAATAGAGAAATAAGTGGTATGCAAACTATACCTGCACCGACGTCATCCTTCTTCTTGGCATTTGAAAGGTCCGACACACTCCAACTTTACCTATTGGTTTGTTTGAACATTCCAGAAAGCTTGGCGTGCTAGTTCTCCACTGTTGTTCCTTTGACTTTGCCTCACCTCCTTTCCTAAAATCCATAGCCTGAGCTTCCTAGGATTGGATCACTGTAGAGATGATGAAAATGGTGTAGGGGAGAGGATCTACAGAGGGACATACTTATGTAGCCTATTGGTGTTGGACCTACGTTACACAGAGTGGAGTGAAATCTTATGAAGAAAAGATGGATCTCATGACTAATATTGAAGAGCTAAATATAGAGGGATTCAGGGGCTGGCAGTACACCGCTAACCTACAACGGAGGCTACCGAACCTCCAGAGGCTCCGGATAATCAACCAACATGTCAATGGAAAACATAAAGGATTTTGATAACTCATTTATAGACAAGACAAGTATTGAAATACTTGACCTGTCAGGCAACAGTGACATGGGAATTCTTCCAGCAAGCCTTTCAAAGGCAAGTAGCCTTCGGTTACTGGTACTTGATGGTTGCTGTGAGTTGGAAAACGTGGCATGCTTCCGTCCTCCCTCGAATCTTTTAGCTTCAATGGGGATGGATTAGCTTCTCAATGGACACAAACTATTGATCTACCTCCGAAAAAACTCCATCCGTACACCAGAACATATAATAAGGATATTAGAGTGTCCAAGATCTCCTTACAAAGTTGACCACAATTGAAGAACCTGGTTTTGTTTTGCTACCCAACCTTGTAGAATTGGACCTTCTGGAACTGCGATCAAGATAATGACTTTGCTACTATGGTGGTGGAAGTCCGAAGGCTCAAGCGGCTCTTTCTAATAGGATGCAAGCATCTTCGTGCTATAATTTGTCTTTCTGAGACAGCACCCAACCTTGAGTTGATGTGCATAGACACGCGAGTTGGAATTGGTGTCCTCGGCCATCCATCAACGGACTAAATCTTTCCGTTTGCAAGTGCATGTTGTCACTACGGAGCGAGGCTTACTCGCTCCTTGCAGGGTCTGTCGATGGCCCCGGACAGACCGAATAATAAGGATGGTTATTATAACATCCATGTCACCCCTTCACGGTGTACCATGGAGCTGCTCAATTTGAAGCGACCAGCAAGAATGATTGGTCCCGGTAATCAAGAGAGCTTATTGCAGCAGGCCCGGGCTCGGTGATGTTAGTAGCATGGTGGGGATCCCCCCATGCAGGCTTTTGGGCAACCGCCGACTATGACTGCAGAGTCGGACCGACATATAGAGATTGCAAAGGGAGCTGCTATGCGGATAGCGAACTCAAGAGAGAACTGGGCCTATTGGTGGGAGTAGATGCTGATCCCTCCATGTGCACGACGTATCAGTACGTGCCTTAGCTTTGGTCCGCTTGCATCTATTTGGGGCGACCTACTTAAGTGGGGTGCGTGGAGAGGTGCCCAAAGTTGGATGCCATCTTCCCTTCCGTACCAGATGGAGGATTTACTGAACTGGAGACCTTGTGGGCGTCGGATCTCCTAATGGCCCGCTGGATTTGGAGTAAAAGTTCAGGCTATGGCCCTTACTTATTAACACCAGTTCCTTTCAAAATCTACAGCAACTACACCTGCGTCCTGTCCTAGACTCCAGTTTGTGCTCCCAGTGCGGGTCCCTCCTTTCCCAGCTTGGAGACCCTCCACATCATCCTCTGCGGCGAGCTCAGCCACGTCTTCGTGCTGGACGAAATATGCCCAGAGGAAGTAACCATCCACGGTGTACCATTCCGAAGCTGACCACCATGCATCCACTGCATGACCTCCCGAACTCAAGATATATGCGAGGTCAGGATGATGCGCCGGCACTCGAGAGCATCAATATCAGGGGATGCTCGAGCCTGTGCAGGCTGCCATCCGTGGCGGCCGGTGGAGGCGCGCAGCAAGAAAAAGCCGGCAGTCGAGATCGAGAGGGACGTGTGGAACGCCTCGGAGTGGGACGCCGGCCACCGCGCGAGCCCCCGACCACTTCCTAGTTCCAACGCCGCGTCCACTCGCGCTACTACAAAGAGAAGCTGCCCAGGGTCTCCATTCTCAGGTACTCCCTCTCCGTTCCATACACACTCTATACTATATATAAAGGCCATACATATTTGTACTAGCTAGTTCCGCACTTGAACTCACCATGCATTGTTTCTCCGTCCCTCGCATCGCCTAGGTGAACTCGACCGGCACTGCTCCGTTTCGTGTGTGAGGAGAGGAGAGGACGCCCCTGCTGTGCTGTTGCAAGCGTTTGGTTTGTTTGCGTGTTTGGTTTTGGATGGGTCGACCTGTACGTCGTTGGGTTGCCGGCCGGCCGGCTGCAATAAGAAAATTACGGGAGAGCATTGGCCATGGATGGATGGGTGAATCGTCTCTCCCTGAGCTGTGTGTGTTGTTGTTGCCAGGTGCGAGCTGTTGGAAATATGAGCAATTTACCATATGATTTTATTAACGGAAGTAGTAGATATAAAACATGACTATTGTAGCAGAGATAAACAAAGTCATGCAATCCGACAAAGAGAAGGTAAATAACATCTGTATATATGAACTAGAACCAACATATCTAGAGCGACACTGTAGCAAGAAGCTGTGGCAGAACATCAAACAGAAAGAGCATGAGAACGTACGGTACAGCAGTAAAAGCACCGGTCTTGGGGTCGGTGTCGTTCAGCCATGTCGTTGAAGAGGTGTTGACGTCGGAGAAGAAGTCGTCGTAGGGAAATAGTCGTCGGAGTCTGGGGCGTCCGTGACGAAGAAGTCAGTAGCCACGGGCGCTCCAAAAACTATCATACTTGTCCGTACATGACTCAAAGATGTGCGGTTTCAGAGGTCTACTGTCCCGACCTGCGGTGCATGCCGCAAGCCGGGATGGGAAGAACGTAGCAGCAGCGCAGTGCTCAGGAACTTGGTGGCGAGAGGGAGATGGTCTTCTGATGTGTCTCTCTGGAGAGGAGCGACCTCTCTTATATAGGACAAGAGAAAGAGGCGAACAGGCTGCGACGGGAGGTGAAGCAACAGAGCACTAGTAGAAAACAGGGCTTTGGTCACAGGGCAATATTCACATTAGTCCCGTGTCAGTCACAAACCGGGACTAATGTGAGCATTGGTCCCGGTTCGTGCAGCTAAGGCATTAGTCTCAGTTCACCTGAGCCCTTTAGTACCGGTTTGAGACACTAACCGGGACTAAAGGGCATGGCAACCTTTAGTCCCGGTTTGTGTCTCAAACCGGGACTACCTTTAGTCCCGGTTTGAGACACGAACCGGGACTAAAGGGTGCAT